>JAAOAR010000779.1:0-21220 GCA_013395995.1 Fusarium pseudoanthophilum | reverse complement strand
ATTTAATTAAAGGAAATTATACTTATAAAGAGATATTTTAATATTTAATTAAAGGAAATTATGCTTATAAAGAGATATTTATATAATTATACAGAAATCCCCTCTGACCCGTGGGGTAGGCCTATGGCCCATTTTGAATTTTGGGACACATGTACGTTTCGCCTTCCGTAGGCACAATCTCCACCAAAGAGACATCAACGTTGGTGACCACAGGCTCTGCCCTTTCACTTCATGCACCGTCACCCATAATAGCGTCTACGCGCATGCATGTAATCTGTACTGCCGCCGATATACTGATCTGAGACTTCCTGGCGGCATCAGACACCGAAGACTCGCCTTAGGTCGGCACGGCGGTGAACCAGCTCGCATAGAAAGAACCTCCTCTTGATGTGTGTATATGAACTCAGCCTTTGAAAATGGCCAGATTGGTAGCTAAGAGACAAATGATTAGAGAAACGAGCCATGAGAAACATAGCTTAGAGAGGGTGTGCCACTTGATGTCCGCGTTTCTTAGGTGATAAGTGCGGGTCGCATCCCTAAGGCCTGATCGGAATCATCATCCATCGCCACGTCTCTCAAGGCCCACGGCTCTCACCCACTCAAGTTTGCCGCCAAATTCATGAATGGCCGTCATCATGCTCCGCGGATATCGCTCCGCCACGGAATACAGTTTCAACGAAGAACATACCGATGCCATTGTTAGAACAGCCGCCTACCATCGCAAAGACTTTGCTCTCTCCATGATCTGGTTCTCGTCGAGTGAGCACATCAATATTTTTCAGTCAATAGCAACACCCTTCCAGCGGGCTTCAAATCTCGGACTCGGCTGCCTCGATCGGTTACCACTGGAGCTCCTCCATGATATGTTGGTCCGTCTTGATGTGCATTCTCTGTTCAAGTTTCGACAAACAAATCGTGGGTCGCGACAGGCGGTAGACTCTCTCAAGCAGTATCAGATAGTCGTTTTGCACGGACTGAATCTTTTCTGCGCTTTACTTCGAACACGGCTCGCCCCTGAGATTTCTCTGCTCGACTTTTACGATGCCCTGTGTCTCAAGCCTTGTAGTCTTGGTGGAGAGTTTGGTGGATTTATGTCCCTCCTAACATGGGTGCGGTGCTGCTTCAAATGCCTCAAGGAGGCTCCCGAGACTCAAGTGCAAACTCTTTCCGCTGCACGGAAGGAGTTCCGGTTGACGAAAGCTGAGTCGGCGCAGTTGAGGTCGTTCAAGACTTTGCCTGGGATATACTCAATGGAGGAATCTGTGTACAAATCTCGTTTTACGATTGTGTCTCTTCATCAGGCCAGTTTGATTTCCAGGCGACAATCCCAAACAACGATGCAATCCCAGTCAGAGAGGTCACAGCGAAGCAAAAAGCTCAACTTTTTGGGGTCATGTGCTCTTCCACATTACGATAAAGTAACCGGCAATGTTGAACACGGAATGTCATGTGCCGGGTGTCAACTTGCTCTCGAAAAAGACATCATCGGTGCCAGAGGCGAGAAATGGGCATTTGAGGCTCGAGACAAAGTATATGCGCGAGATGGATTGTTGGAGCATTTTAAATGGTGTGAACAGGCACAGCTGCTGTGGAAATCAAGTTGTGAAGGTAGAAACAAGCCAGCCGAGCTACCAGAGGCTGCTCGAAGACGCGGCTACTTTAATGAAAGGGTATGAGGGATACGAAATAGCATTTGGCCAAAATTTGGTCTATTTTTTGATAATTGGACTGGATTTGATGTTCTTACTAGATGAACTCCATCCCCTTTTATCTTTGATAAACCTGGGCTTGTACACTTTGTTGAGGTTTGGATAAGTATGAAGCCAAAATCCTTTGTGATTTTACCTGCCATCAATTTCCAAAGCTACAAACTCTTTTGAAGAGTCTCCATTGAGATTGGCTCTTCTTCGGGACTGTTCTTAACAAATGAAGATCTCTCGGAGGCTGGTTTTTCATCTGCCCACAACGGCTGGTCGTCAAAGCTGAACTTGAGGATTTCCGGACGTTGATAATGGCCAGCTGCATCAACCCAAACCTTGACCTGTCCAAGCTGCGACAGATCCACCTCAGCCTTGATAAGCTTCTCTTCAGCGCCAGTATGTGGCCCAGCAAGAAATGAGCAAAACGGGTGAATGACGGCAGACCAGCCCCCGCCCGCCTTGACAAACTCCTGCTTGCCTAGATTCTTCTCCATCCACTCGAGACAAGTATCATCAACATAGTTAGAAGCTGTGATGACGAATACTTGGGCCGTAAGGGCATGCGCTTTCATCAAAGCCTCGATTTGAGAATCAGCTACGGCTTCGAAGCCAGCCATGGTCGACAAGGCAGGCCAGGCACCAGCATGGATGTGTTCGTGCTGGGTTATGAGGGCCTGACGCGCGCCGTTCATGGTATGTTCCCAACAGCAAAGACCACCAAGGTTGAAAGGCCGTCCTGAAGCTGTCAGCTTGTATGTTCGTAGAGTATGACCACCGCCTTGCGCCCATACAGAGCGCTCAACATATGTTGGCTGTAGTTTGCGGTGCACGCCTAGCAATGTTCCATTTGCATCAATATTGATCTGAGAGTTGAAGAGTGTATATCCTTGAGCAATACGCTCTGAGACACCAAGGCTGATGGCTACACCAGTACGGCGACAGGCAGCCGAGATGCGTGCGATTTCGTTGCCATCCTGGACAACGACGCTCTCATCAGCATATTTGGCTAGGGCCCCGACTTGTTGGAGTGGCGGGTAGCACTCGATCCAATACTGTGCGATGTTAGTCATGCCATTGCAGCGCAGAGGGCGAATGATGAAGGACGTACCGGATAACCAGGAATAAACGTCTCCGGAAAGACCAGCAGCTCAATGTTCTCCTTGCCCGCTTGCTCAATCAAGTTGATAGCCTTGTCAGTAGTAGCAGCCTTATTCATAAACACGGGCGCGGCGTGTACCGCTGCGACAACGACTTTGTAATCCATGAGGGCTAGGGACTTGTTGTATCAAAAGATGAACGACATAAAACGAGTACCGCAAGTTGTGAGTTGATGGCGAGATAAACAATGAAACCAGGATACCCTTACAAAGTCACAATGTATGGAATGGCAATGAGGGGTCATGGGATATTCACGGCATATTTCGGCGTTGCCAGCCAGTGAAGTCCCATGAACGTATGATAAGCATCCATTTCCTGCAGGGAACGCTTGCAGATCTACAATGGGGTTGCAGGCTTATGGACCCCACGTTCTGGGAAGAGTCACATAATTAGGCGAGGGTTAGGCCAAGATAGGGCAGTACCAAGTTCTGTGTGCCAATTTAAGCTCTTAGCTACCAACCTAAGTTTCTAGTAATATATATCAAGTTTATATAAGCTTTCTTATTACATAGAAAAGAGATCCCAAGTCTTCTTGCCCCCCTTTTAGCAACCAAGGTGTAACATACCAGAACCCACCTGCACCAGACTACCATACTAAATCAGCGCCGTACCCTTTCAAGCCGAGTATCAAAGGCGCTGATTTTAATACCCTGAGCAGTCCCGTCCGCTGAAATATCGATGACAAACTCGTCGATAGACACACCTCCGTACGTGACCGAATCCACACTGAACCAGCTAGCACAGTACGAACTGGATGGCGAGGCGGCGTCAATAATCTCGTAGACCGCCCGCCAGCTCTCATTTCTAGCCTTTCCGTCTGTTTGCCTCTGCAACCCCGTCGGGTACAATCTCATGCTGACGTTTCCTGAGCCAGTCGACGACTCTGAGACCATCAGGCGGATCGAATCAAACATGTCACGGCCATCAACAAGCCAAGACGTGACGCCTAATCCTGGAAGATTATCCTGCACGGCTAATTTCATGCTGTTTCTTCCGTCTCCGTAGCGGCCGCTGTATCTTTGTCTTGCTTGTCGCTTAGCAGCCTGCTCCAAAGCAGGAACTAGCTTTGAAACAATCACACCCGGAATCATGCCCACAACTCCGGGGGCATCGGTTCCAGCAGCCAGGATAGTAAGTCCGACGCCCCAATCTGGAAGTAAAGCCATTAGACTGCTGTACATTCCCAGCTTACCACCCTTGGTATACATCCAACTGGTTCTGTTGGTGGATGGAACACGAGCAATCTCCCATGGCGCGCCGACTGCAACCTGTGGATCGGCAGTGAAACTGACGGGTTTCATCCATCGTCGGGTTTGGGAGGGCGACAACTTCTCATACGACAAGATAGACTGCCCGATCCTGCGTAGGTCCGCGATCGACGAGTATATCCCAGCTGCTGGTCCCTCATCACGCGTGTCGACATCATACCAAGAACTGCGCGGACTCCCAGGTATGATAGAAGAGTCAGTGTTGGCGGGCTTAGCATAAGTTGTGGAATTCAAGCCGAGAGGCAGGATGAGCTGGCGTGATAGAATATCAGTATACGACATTCCAGTTATATTCTCAAGCGCGTAAGCCATGATTTGGTAGCCGATGTTGGAGTATATAGGGGTTGAAAAGGCCGCTTCGACTGGGTGGCGGTTCCGTATGGCGTCAAAGAAGGCTATGATAGGTGTCAGTATTATGCGAGACAGTTTATGAGAACAACATACCAGTGCGGTTGCAAGGATACAAGACGCTTTTCCCACAGTAGGCAAAGTTGACTGGCCGAACTGGCGGAAACCCCAACCGTTCTACCTGGCGGTCCACTGAAGCAGGACTCGGAAAGTCTCGTGGTATACCAGCCATGTGCGATGCGAGTGCGCCGATGGTTATGACATCCCACTTCACATAGTTAAGATGAGAGGCATGCCTCTTCCTCAACTCTGCAGAAATATCTGCCAGCTCGGGTACATATCGTGTGACGGGTTGGTTGAATGACACGTCCCCTACCTCTAGTAGGTAGACATAGGCCGTGAGCAATTTCGAAATGCTACCTATGCGGTAAACCGTCGTATCATTGACGACCTGGACGCCGTATCCACGGTATGTGGCTGAGTGATGATAATTGAAAAGGGGTCGTTGGTCTGCCGCCGTGTAGATGTCGATGGAGAAAGATGTGTTTTGAAAGTCGATATCGAGGCTTGGAACAAGCTGTAGGATTTCAGACAGGGCATTTTTGATGGAAACCTCGTTACTGAGAGCTGTTGGAGTGGGCAAATCTGGTCCAAATAGGGGACAAGGGCTCGAAGCTTGTACTGGTGCTGTGACAAGGCCCAAGAGGGCTGCTGATACAGCTGTTCCTAGTATTTGGATGCGCATCTTGGATACAACTATACAGATCTTGAAAATGGTTCTGAGTCTTGATACTAATTTCATTCCAGAACTGCGCATGAAGTGGTTCTTATATACAGCTCCATCGTTTCCTACAACCGAGACAAACCTTGGATTTCTGAGGGCTACTGAATCTCCATTCATTGACCGTTCATATGCCGTTTAGAAACTTGGATTTATCTACCGCTTAACGTCCGTAAATATAGCGTCGGATGTTCTAGATTCGCTAGTCTCGGATGTGGTGTAAGTCACTCGCCCCACGTCCTAGTCTATCCCACCGACCTATCCTATATATACCAGAATCCCCTACGGCATACAAATTCTCTCTTCTGCCTCGTCCTACTTCTAGGTGCTTTCTTTCTCCTTTCCTGAACATTCCTTCTTGTTTCAATTTCCTAACTGTGTGGCCATGAACGCAACTACACCACCACGGAACGGCATCGCAGCCATAGATTTCTCGCCGCTTCTGGCCCCAAATGCAATCTTTCTCTCTTTCTACTCAATTCTCCTTCTTCTTCATGTTCTCATTGCCATTCGCTTCTGGCGTTTCTATGGGTACTCCATTGGGATGGTCTGCGGCATTCTATTGGAACTTATTGGTTATTGTGGAAAGGTTCAGCTCTCACATAATCGAGACAACAAGAACGGGTACATCATGTAAGGAATATCAAGCCTCTCTGTTATTATGAAAATGAGTTCTAACAGATATGAGTAGGTATATCATCGGCCTCACACTTGGTCCGACTTTTCTATCCTCTGCCCTCTATCTCAACATCAGCACACTACAACAGCGCTACTCATCATCTCGGTTCACTCGCATCAGCCCTCGCCTGTTTGCCTCTCTCTTTATCCTCGGCGATTTCATATGCCTTTGCTTCATAGGATGCGGCGGCTCTCTTGCGGCTATCTTCGCAGAGAACCCAATCGGTGTGGACCTCATGATCACCGGCTTAGCTGTTCAGGTCCTGTTCACTGCCATCTTTTGTCTCGCACTTTGGATCATTTACCGCCGCTCTTGGCTTGAAATCTGTCAGGAGAAGAGGTATCCTTACGTGATAGGTGAGAGTATCCTGTTGTCATGGAATTTCAATGACTAATGAGTGTGGTTTGCAGGTCTAGCGATAGCTTCCGCCTGTCTCTTTATCCGCTCATGCTGGCGATGTGCAGAGCTAAGCGGAGGTTTCAACGGCCCCCTCGCGTCCATGGAAGGCGTGTTCTTTGCACTGGACAGCGTACCGATGGTAGTCATGACCGTCACCCTGACCATCTTTCACCCTGAGTTGTGGCTGGGTGCCCGCAAAGCCAACTCAGGAAAGCCTATTTGTGCCGGGGACTATACTATGTCATATGTGCAGACAAAGAATTAAGGATTTATGATGCCTGGTACTCTAGTATTTGGATCACATTTTGGTGCCGTTTTAAAAACGATGATTAATTATCAGCCCTTTAAACTAGCTAAGTAATGGCGTCTTTCACACCCTGAAGAATAGATATCTAAAGACATTCTATCAATACAAATTCCGTAACATGTTATGCGGCCAGCATAACTCTGGCGTTTCTTGCTTTTGATTGCCCTTTCTTCTTATCTCTTTTCGCGATATCACAAATGCAAATGCAAATCAGAGGGCCTGGCATGACCAATAAACATTCATAAAACATTAAAAAGAGTACCCGTGACTTCTAAAGAAGAGTCATGAAGGACTTGGAAAACATCGGCCGTTAGTGGCACTTTTGATCGCCTCGTTCAAAGATGAGAGCTGCCCGTCCAACTTCTCGACCAAGCTTGAGGTATCCTTGTGCGATTTTGCTGTTGCCACGGCATCTTTCAGTAATGCCGCCTTTGCGGCAAAGCTTTCCGCCCCTTGCGTTAGAGAAACCTCCCCGTAGCCTTCGGAACTGACGGAAGACTTGTTGAAATTGATGAGTTTCTTCCCGCGGTCGCACAGCCAATAAGCAGTGCCAGCACATATATCGCGCAGGATGTCTGGGGAAAGGTCGATCAGGGGATAGGCAACAGTGCCTTGAGGTGTGCTCTGGCATACTTTCTGCGACTGGAGCCACTTAGCAGCTTCTGTTATCTCGTTCGTCATTGCCAAGGTTTGGTATTCGATAAGGTGATTCAGCATAACCGCCTCCAGTGAGATGGGGTTGGTTATCCCACGTTCTGAAGCACATCTTTCGATCTGCATGCAGCAGTTATGTTCGAGAAACAGAAGGATAGCCTGTTGTAGCTTGCGCGCTTCTGCTAGTTTCCCAGTACCGCCTTCAGCAGTCGGGCTGAAGTCTCGTTTAGTGTCCCAAAGCAAGTAAGGGGGCAACTTCTTACGCCACTCTTCCAGTTGACCGTATAGCTCGACCACATCTTGGTGGCTGACATTTGCATGCCCAGCAATAACACCCAGAAAGTCATGGTTGATCTTTCTTACAATGATAGCTAAGGCAAGTATAGCATCAAGATATGTTCGCTCTTCATGCTCTGGTAGTCGCTCGATAATTTCAGCATGGCCGTCTCTGATACGAGATGGGGATTTTTGGTCGAGGGCGCGGAACGTATCTTTGCCATACACGTACCAGAAAAGCAGCCTTTTTCGCTCTTCTGTCCCATACAAGGGCGCTAAGGAGCCTCCGGACAAGGACGTGTGGCAAAGAATCTTATACTGTAGTGTCATGAGGACCAGGCTGTCGTGTGTTAGGAAAAGGCTGCCAAGCTGGGAATGAAGCGCTGTGTTGACATCCCCAGCCGCTTCGTAGGCAAAGTCGGCCATGAGAGCCAGAGCTTCAAGGTCGTCCAGTCTGATTGATTGCTTGTCCCCTGTAGCTGACCTTGCCTCGAGCCATGCTCGTCTGAACTCGCTCGCCAGCCGCTGCTGCACCAGCCATTTTCGCGACATCGATAAGAAGGGGCATCCTCGGCATGCTACAGCGTACACCAATGCAGGGCTGGCTCTGTGGCTCGAGTAGTCAGCCTGGAATGAGCTTCTGTCTAGTATGGGGATAGCGAGCGACGCCAGGTCAAAGTAAGCGTCGATTGCTGCATTTAGAGTGCTCGGATTAAGCTCGAGGATTTCGTAAGGGTTTTGCAAAGCATCTACGATCTCCTCACTAGCGTATATCTGAGGACTGTTGGGCATATTGTCGAAGTTGTAGTCATGCGTAAAGACGCTGTCGAGAAACGAGATACTCTCAGCTCCTAGATCCCAACTAATATCTTGCCATGCAGACTCAGAGTCAACAGCCGGATATTGTAATCTTGGGTCAATAGGCAACACCTGAGTCTGGGGTAGGGCGGAGATGCTCGTCTCCTCATTGACTAGATAGGTATCGTTGGTACCGCCGGGAGGGTTACCATCATCGGCCACATGCCCGTCATCGGGACTGGATGAGATTCGACGAGCGGCAGAACGGACACCACGGCGCATGCGTCTGGCTCGAGTGCGGTCATCGGAATTCGTACAAGCTATATCCCGTAACTCACAATGGGAGCACTGAGTATGGCCTTCAGATTCACGCGATACCCAATCGCACTTGATCTTGCGCCGAAAGCAAAAGTCGCAAGACTGTCGCTTGAGACCAGGCTTCAGATACATTTAGCTGTACAAAATCGAGCAAACTGAATGGCCAAATTGTTGGAGAAACGGTGGAGGTTGAATGGAAAATGGGCGTCGTTCCACTCAGTTTTCGGGACTTGAGCGGGAGAAAGACGGGCATGTCCACGTAAGTAGGTTGCCAAACAAGGTGCTAGACCGAACACGCCGTTGACGCCAGTGTTGACGTTTATTCTGGTTGATGAAGGTTGATGGGTTGAATCAAAGTGCGGTCGGCAACCCTTGAGAAGCTGCCATCATTACGAATGGAACTTAATCAAGGAAAGCGGAAGCAAGTGGTGGTGGAACTGGAAGGAGGCTCCCGTCGTTACTTCTGTAGAAAATACCGTTCTGTCAAAACGGAAGGTACCTTCACGCTAAGGAGGGCAGATATCTCAGGTTCAACGTCTTTACAACCTATTGATCGGTTTCGTGAGACCAGACTTTTACTAATTTGACTAGAATTGATATAGCTTTCAATAGCAGTGTCAATAAAGAGACATGAAGCTCTTTCAATTACTTAATAACATTGTAAGAAGACAATAAGTTGCTATTCATCACTGGATCAAGAGCATCGTATGTACCTAGGGTAAGTACCTGGGTTGAGATCCTCAAGTGCTTACCTAACACAATCTTAGTCATCCAAACACTCCAACAACGCGCACCCCTGACACGTCTCCTCAAGCACCACGATACCATCACAGTTCCTCCCCCGCGCTCATTCCAACACCACGCTCCTTAAAAAAAGAACCGCCAAGATGACTCGCGCTCAGCAGACCATTTCTCTCGCCCTCTTGGTTTCTTCTGTATGCTCATGATGACATTCTTGGTGGAATTGAACTAACGCTGTGCAGCTCTACCTTGCGCTCTTCCTTGAGCTCATCCCTCTTCCTCCTCTGATCCAGGAGCAGATCGTCCCTGTAGTACGTCCAGCCCCTGAACATTTCACAACGTCAATTCTCTAACCCGCGGTGTTATAGCTCCCCTTCTGGGCCCTCGTCTCGTTCGGCGCATACCTCCTCTTCCGTCTCGGCTTCGGCATCCTCACCTTCAACGACGTCCCCAACGCACACAAGGAGCTCACAGCGGAGATTGAGCAGGCCAAGGTTGAGCTCCGACAGCTCGGCGTCACTGTCGACTAAATCGGCGAAAAGCACACGCACGTACGATGATCTAAACGGCAATAGAAGGGCTAAGATGGATGGTAGATGAGGTTACAAAATTTTAATTACAATAATCTGGTATCTTGTTCTTGCGACCTGCGCAGAGGAATTCTACACATCATACGCCTATGCTGGTGAGGTCTGCCATCTATGTGGACTCTTATCATGATTGCTCGCCGGCAATGAGTGCTACAATTGTTCGTACAGCTGTTTCGGGTTCTTCGCGTCCATGTACAAGTTCTTCAAAAAGTTTGGGAATCTTTGCAAGTGATCCTCGTTCGTCTGTTTGGTGCCCTGTGATCGTCAGTAATTGGTTACATCATTTAGTCGGGCATGTACTCACATTTTCCTGGAGCGCCTACTAAGACGGAAAGTCTGGTTTGCGCTTCTCCAGTCCAGTCAAACTCGGTCTTCCATACTAGTCGTACCGTTGCGCCTGAATCCTCTGCATCGCCGTACGGAACTGATACATCAAAGTGTTGCTGGCCCAAATAGCGAATGAGGTCTGCTCTCTTGACAGAATCTACTTGTGTCGGCTCGTCCTCATCTGAGTCCTCACCGCTGTCCCTCCTCCGCCTCTGTTTCTTCGACCTCATTTGGGCTGCAGCCTCTGATACACCGTCCTTCGAGCCTAGACTTTGTTCCAACTGGCACCAAAAGCCTGCTCTGTCGATAGCGACTCGAAGCCACTCACCCATGGCCCATGATATGATGCCGATATTGCGTTGCATGGAACGGTTGCAGTCACCTGTGCATATTTTGCGAATGAAAGGACCGAGCTCGGACTTTGCAGCTGGTTCCAAGGCTGTGACATCGAGACCGAGAACCGTAAGCTCCGTGGCATTGACTGTCATTTCGATCTTGGCTGTAAAGATCCCTGGTATCTCGCGTGATCGAAGTGTAATGGAGTAATGCTGCCTCAGTGGCTCTCGTTCAGCCTCTGGTAGTATGGACGTATTGGATGTCATCGAGAATGGTGTAAAAAGCTCAAGATAGGGCAACTCCTCTGTCGCTGTCATGGCCACGGGATGATGTGACTTGATGTCAAGCTGCTTCTCCTCAACTGATGGCCGGACCACTGGGGCTGTAGGCTTGCTGAACGGCAACAGAGCAGCGGGATTCAGCGCTGCTTGTAATAATTGCTGCGACGCTGTTTCACTCTGTTCTGGACCAGTAGACATCAGGTGGCGCTCAATGAGACTGATGACCTCGTCTTGATTTGTCGGTGCGAGTATGCGACCAGACTGTTGCATCAATCGAATGCGTTCATTCTCCTTTCGCGCAACTTCAAGGTCTTTCTTCAAGTCCTGTATCTCCTTCTGAACCCTATCCCGCTCCTTCTTCTTCTCTGCATCTGGATCAAAGGTCCGGGGTTGTCTAGCCTCTGGAGCGCTGGTTTGAACAGCTGGTGGCTCTCTGAGCGCTGACCCCGCTTGAGCGAAGCTCTTCCTTGGCTTCTCTAACAGACGCGACGGCGGTTTGCCAAGTGGTGAGTCCCGTCGCTGTGAGAACTCGCGGAATCTGACTGGGCTGTTCTGGAAGCTCTTTCGCGGTCCTGTGTCGCGTGGCGGTAGTCGAGGTACTGGTTGTGAAGCTGATGGAGCGGCGTCTTGCGAGTTCGGTTGCACTAATGGTGGTATTCTTGGAGGCGGCATTGAAGCTGGTGGGGGCGAGGATGAGAAACCTGGCAAAGGTGGTGGTGGGCTTGGAGAGTCTCGCTCTGGTTCGGGATCAGGCTGGGGTTCGGTCTCGAGTTCTGGCTCCACTTCTGGTCCTGCGCCTTGCTCAGGCTCTCCGTCCGGTTCTTCCTCCGGTTCTGGCTCTGGCGCTGCAGCAGCTTGAGCTGGGGACGGTGATCTGATTGGAGATGAAGATCGCGCTGGAATTTCGAGATCATACGAAGAAAACGACCGAGCTGGTGACGGGCTCCTAGCCGCTGACGGGGATTTCGCTGGTGACGTCTCCTCCGCAGGTGCCAACTCTTCAGACTGAATGGGAGTGTTCTCAGGCTCTTCCATAGGCTCATCCGAAGGCAATCCAAGCTGAGGCTCCGGCATAGAAGCAGGCGGCGCGGGAGGTGAACTCGCCTCAATCGCAGGCGGTAATTCAGGCTGCGGCATCGAAGCAGAAGGCGCATCAACATCCATCCTAATCCCAGCCTGGGGCGATCTTCTCAAAACCTTCCCCCGAAACGGGTTAAAGTCATCTTCCTCCGCGCTCGCACCCGCTCTCGAAGACGTCCTCCTAGCAGCAGAAGCCATTCCTCCTCCTACACGTCTAATCGATCCTGGCGTTGTATCCTCAGGGCGCGTAGGCGTAGGAGCATCGCTAACAATCCTACTCGTTGCTAAGCGCGCTGCAAGAGCTTCCGAAGGACTATCAAAAGTAAATTGACCCGAAGCTCGTGCGCTCGGTAACTTCTGCGGTGACCTCGATCTTCGGCGCTCAAAAGCCTCGGGATTATTTCGTGACATGCTTGCTTTGGTTGGTGATGCGTATGATGGTCGTCTTCTTTGTGGTGACGCGGGTTCTTCAGTTGCGCCGACGTTGAGAGAAGTGCGCGGCGAAGTACGCCTTCGCTTTGGCGCCGATTCCTCCATTGTATGTGATTTATGTGCGATTTAAGGACCTTGACTATAACATTTGGTGATGTTAGATTGTCTTGTCGATAATTGGTGGTCGCATTGGTTCGTGTTTACTTTCGATGACCCTGTCGCGTCTGCGGAAGTGGGCCTCACCGCTTACCGAAAGGGGCAGATTGTTTTCGCGATGCCAAATGTGGATTGAGGTTACACAAGCGTGTTCCGAGGACCTTGGGTGCTTAAATTGACTGTATAAAGGGCTTGAATTGAGTGTCAAGGCTGAAACCTTGCACTGACGCCCAAAGGAGCCTTTACTCCTCAGTGTCCTCACGATTACATGTACAGCAACTACTCCGTACCAGGTGAATCAAATGTCGTCCAGCATCTTGACGAATCACGTGCTTCTTCAATTACTGTGGCTTCGAGGCATCTGGTGCAAATTGAACCACCAGGCGCCTGCTCGAAGTTTGAAAAGAGGATCCATGTATCGAATGTCATCTTTCGATGATTATACTCAATTGATGTTAGTGAGTACCTATGAAGCTATCACCAAAGTTCAAGAGGCTCATTCCGCCCCCACGCACCCCAGTTTTCGCTAGCCTCACCCCAGCCGATGACGTCCGAGGCGAAAATGACGGACTTCCGACCCTCAACACCAACTTTCTCGGCTCTCGCTATTTGCATTAACAACCCAACTTCCTCACTTTTTCGCCTGCCTTCCTCCTCCCTCAACGCTCAAAACCTTCTCTCACCAGACCCGTATACATATCAAGTAACAGTGCCGATTCACAATGTCAATACCATCCAGATTATTACCTCGGCTACGACCGTTAATACCCTCACGAAGCATCGTCAGCGCCGCACCAAACCGAACCGAAGACTGGCCGCAGCGCAGTTCCCTCGGCCCATACTACGAAGTAATCCTCAATAACCCGTCCCACATCCCAATCGATAAGCCAGAAGTTCCTCCCAAAACAGCAGATCCCTCAGTGCAATCCGAGTTCCCCACCAAAACCGCAGTACAAACACCAGAAGAAAAAGCACGTTTAGTCTTTGGCTCACGCCTCTTCGGCTCCGCAGAGAAAGACGAACGCCTAGCAGCGCGAAAAGCAAAAGCGACATACATAGCCGGCGTGCTCGTACCGCCCAAGCCCGTTGAGCCGGATAATTGCTGCATGAGCGGCTGTGTAAACTGCGTGTATGACCAGTACCGCGATGAACTGGAGGAGTGGCAGCTCAAGAACGCAGAGGCACAAGCTGCGCTCAGAAAACACGAGGGTCCTATGGATTCGGACGGTGGAGGGTCAGAGTCGAATTGGGTTGCGCCAGAGGTTGGAAAGGCTAAGATCGCAAAGGACTTTTGGGACGAGGAGCTGTATGCGGATTTGCCAGTTGGGATCAGAGAGTTTATGAAGACGGAGAAGCTTTTGAAGAAGAGGCATGAGAGCGAGGGCGCCAAGGACAGCTGAATGAAGTGTGAGTTTGGAAGGTTATTTGGGCTGAGTCATGATGGAAAAGCTTATACCCCTTGTTTGCGTTTTACTCATTGGGGGTTTGGATGATAGAGTTGATGATTAGATCATAGACAAGAATATCTGTATTATATAAACTTTTGAAGTGGGAGAAGATTGGTATCGCAAACCTTGAGCCTGGCGTATAAGACTTGCGCTGCCCCGTTTCCAACGCCCCTTGTTCTTTTTAACCTCTAATGTTTTCTGCCTCCGCGATTCACAACCATCCCAAGGGCATTTATCCTGAAGCACGAGCAACTCATTTGGCTCCGACACCGCGAAACCTCAACAACCTCTTTATAACAGCTGGCGAAGCAAACGCTCCCCATAACACCATGGCAAGCACTCAAAAGCGCCGCCTTCCTCACGTTGTTACCTTACTCACACAAGAAGACAACACGACTGAGACACAGGAAGGAGACAGCAAATATGCTCTCAGCACAGAGTACGACTGTGACCCCAGAAAGCTCGCTTCGTACGATGGCTCCTCCTGGTGCCTCGCCTCCTGGTGCCTCCCGGAACTCTGGGATGCAGCGGAATACCAACTCACAAAGATACCCTGCCACGACAACTCAAACATCCACAAAGTCCAAGTCGGAGGTATAAAATATGCCGCTAAACTTTCTGACAATCCCGAGGCTATCAAGAGAGAGGTGCAAAACCATATGTTGGTCGTAGAGCAAATGAATCTCTCATGGAAACAAGCGACACGGAAATTTTATGACAAACACGATGATCCTGCGTTAGAAATAAGTACAGGACCGAGACGCCGTGACAAGCGCAAATTCAAACGCCGTTGCAATCGATCCCGAGGGCCTACATCGCCCTTGATCCCGGATTTCGTGTCCGATGTTATCCATCATGATCACGAAGGACAAGATATCGCAACAGCAGGATACGTTACCAGCTTTATTCCGCCTTTCCAAGCAGCCACAGTCCGCGCTCTTGTCCGCATATTTGTCGATTCCAGTATTCGAGAGTCAGTCAAAAATGACCCGAACTTGTCAAACGTCAGGTTTCGAGTCCATCTCGGCTTGATGGCACCTCCAGACGAGCCCCTAAGCACAAGACTCCTCTCCCGCCCCGTGTATCTCGACCAGCTCCAGCACGAGGCAGAGCAACGCCTGGAAGTGTGGTGTGAGAAGATGGGCGTATCTCTTGCAATACTCCACTGGAGATGCAACTTAGATGCAGCTGGGGTCAAGTTCTATCTTGCACCCGATAAGAGAGGTCGTACGCAGCTGTGGATGACCGACTTTGGCGACTGCAAGCCTCTGCAGCCAGGCCAAGACGAAACAAAGGCCATGGCCGAAGCTGTGTATAACAATACAGTATGGCCGCGACCTCCGTTGCCGCGAGACAAAGCCGATGGGGAAAAGTGGGAGCTGAAGATGTGTGCTTACGAGAGCTTCATCCGAGCGTACGGTATCGCGAGCAAGAATATCTTGTCACGGGACTCGCCGGAATACGTCGAGCGCTACCCGGCCCTTATCTCCCGCGAGCTACTTGTGATGAACCTAGGCCCGATTCCAATTCTTCTGAACTGGATCCAAGATAAACGAGATGAACGGAAAAGGTTAAGTCTGAAGTACTGGAAGGAGACGACCTGGAATCGGGTATCTGGTGTGTTAGATGTTAGCAGGCGCAAGATTCCTTCGCATTGCAGCTCGAACTAGTTCGTGTCTGGTGCTGTTTGGGTGGCATCATTGTATAGATAATCTTTTGAACCGATAGTTCAGGAATCTCATTCATCAAGTATATGATATCTCGTTTAAATCTGTGCGCCATTTTCCCAACTCCAAATTCTCAGAAAACACTTAGTTGCTCTTGGTCTGCAGGCTAGCGTTCCTGTCATGCTCGTCGATGTCGATGGCCTCCCAGGGGTAGTTGATCCAGACGTCGCCGACGGTCTCGGCAGCAGAGTAACGGGTGGCAAGCATATCATCGGGGAGCTTTCCCTTCTTGGGCTTGTCCTTGTTCTAAAGATTTGTTAGTTTGAGCTTGTGGTTTCAGTATCGTGCTACATACGTGGAGGACAAAGATGCTGAACTCGGTCTTGGGAGCGGGAGCATCCGCGCCCATTCGCTGACGAGCAATCTCAACATCCTTCTCAAGCTCCTTGACAGCGTACTCGAGGGTTGTTCGGGTATCGTCGACCTCGTCAACGATAAGGATTCGCTTTCCGACGAGGTTCTGCATTTCGCCGAGAGCGGTCAAGTCGAGCCACTGTGTTCGGGTGACCTTTGTACCGGGGGCCTCGACCTCATCGTTGCCGAGAGACTCATAGAGGGAGAGACCGATGGCCTGGATGGGGATGTTGGGAGAGCCGGCCCTCTTGAGGAAAGATCGGAGAATTCGAGCGGGAACATAACCACCGCCACCGATGGCGATCAGAAGCTGGGGCTGGAAGTCGGCGAGAAGCTTCTCAGCGGACTTTTGGCACATCTTGTGCACCTGGGAAGCACGTCAGCAGCTGACCTTTTTTGTATCTTGTGCCATAGCTGGTGATTGAGAGCTATTTGCTACAGCTGTCTTGTCCCCAGCAAACAGTGTTCCATCAAGTTGGTGATACTGTCGCATCGCTAGACTTTTCATGATGCGCATCACAACCCATCATCAAGGCGGGGTGGCGGGGTAAATTCTCCTTACATCGTTATATGTGACGTAGAGCTTCTCGACCATTTTTGCGGTATTTACACGTCGCACGGAGCGTAATCTAGTATATAGAAGAAAGAAATGAAACGAGTTGCGACGGGGACGGATGAAGAGATATCAATGCCCAAGAGGAAGAAGGAAGAAGAAGGAAAAGAAGGAAAAGAAAAAAAAAGTAGGGCCGAGGCAACCGCGCCTGCAAGAATTTGGGATCTTCAGGCAATTTTTTTGACATCTCCACATCATCGCTGGACGGGTCCACTGTAATATTCGGAGTCCGCCGATGCTTAAAAAAGACCTTAATTAATCCGAGAGCCTCAAGAATATTCGTACAAATGTATATAAAAGCGACAATGGCGAAGACAGTTAGTGTATTAACTCTATAGAAGGAAGCATAGGAAATAGAAGAATTGAGCTTCAGGCCCAAACTCGTGTTGGTTACAAGTCAAGCGTAGAAGTTGGTTGGCTTGGATGGAGACGTAGAAATAACTTTATCGCCTTGATCCAGTTGGTCTTTAGGTCACGCTTTCAATATACTTGATCAACACTACATAAAGTGCCTTATTTCCGATGCACTTTGACTTGCGATTGAGAACATACCTCTTGTTAATGTGTATATATCCAAGCCGCTAACTCATAGAGCTTATGGTATAGGGTGACCACTTGCAAAAAACACCAATTGTTGTATCACGCTGCCCAACGAGCAGAATTGCAGCCTGGCACTAATATTAGGGTGTTTTTATGTGTTTGCCTGGGGTCGCATCCACGAATAAAAGGTCGATTATTTACAGCGACCATGGTTGTGTTCCCATAGGACGAAAATGTCCTAGACTAACCGTTAGGTATCTACGACGAGACCAACTAAGATGAAAGAACGAACATCATTTGCACAACAGGACATCGTCGTTGCGCGTCTCCTTATTAGGGATAGAATCGAAAACATCTTTTCAGCTCGTACTTTTGTTCAGGCTTGAGCTCGTGACGGTAAGAAGAATCACTAGTTATTATGTGTACTACCAATCATGAGTTCAAGTGTCGTTGACATGGATGTTTTCTCAGAGCTTGCTAACAAACAAAGCTTGCTTCCTTCACAAGGCAACAAACTTGACAAACATATAACCAATGAGCCTGCTACCATCTCTTAAAATCCAATTTTAGACAAATCAATAGTCCCAATGAACAAGTCCAAGCTTCTATTGCTGACCCTCAGCCTCTTACACGCAATCCCAAGTCTACCCCGCAAGATTGGAGATGCCTCGCAGTCCGCCATGTGCCACTACGGCCAACCACAAGCCCCCTCTTCGCAAAAATCTTACCTGTTTCGGGCAAGTATCATGTCTGCCTTGGCCCACCAGCTCAGCCCATGAAACACTGTTTCGCCCGCAAAACCGATCCGACAATCTGGTGCCATATCAAGGCAGACATTTGTTTCGCTTTTTCTTTATTAGTCTCTCCGTATTCGTGCGGCCCTAACAATCTGCCTGGCGAATTACCTTGGCGTGCTATGTGGTCAGTTCGGTATGACGGGCGGATCGTGACATGGGTGTTAGCTTACATACAGTCGGTCAGACTCATACAAATCCTTCTGTAGGACCATAAGATTGGCATTCACTGGGAAACATGCTACTTATTAAATGCTAGCTTTCGCTGTCTAGTCAGCTTACACTCAACATCTCAACTCTTCCTCCTAATCTCTTTGAGACTCTGCGAGATCTCGCATCCGTTTGACACGGTAGTAATAGCCCATCATGGTTGTAAGTACTAACAAGTCTTCTAAGGATTACTGTAACTGACAATATAAAGAGGGTGCCCATCTTTCGCAGTCTCGTCAGTGGTTCTAAGAGCACCGATGACGAAACGCCTAAAGAAGACCCCGAAAAGGAACAGGTTCAACCCATCGGGACCATCTCTGATAAAGATGCGATTCTTCGTCTAGAGCCTGTACCAAACAGAAAAGGTCTCCTAGTCAAGATCGAACCCCCCAAGGAACCATCCGTCAAGATCCCCCATGTCCCTTGCGATATCGTCCTTGTCATTGATGTCTCTGGATCCATGGTCTCTGCAGCGCCTGTCCCTGGAGAAAGCGACGAAAGTAATGGTTTATCTGTTCTTGACCTCACAAAGCATGCTGCGCTTACTATTATTGAGTCGATGAACGAGAATGATCGTCTTGGTATTGTGACTTTTGCCTCCAAGGCCAAGGTTCTTCAACCTCTTATTCCCATGAACAAAGAGAACAAAGCTCGATCGCTCAAGAATGTCAAGAGCATGAAGCCTCTCGATGCTACCAATCTCTGGCAGGGTTTGCTTGACGGTATCAAGCTGTTCAACACTGGAGAGTCATCTACCAACGTCCCTGCCATCATGATCCTCACCGACGGCATGCCAAACCACATGTAAGTCCCCCTTCGTCTCCTCTCAATCACACATACTCACCTGTACAGGAACCCAGCAGCAGGCTTCGTCCCCAAGATCCGCGCAATGGGTCCCCTCCCGGCCTCAATCCACACCTTCGGCTTCGGCTACAGTCTCCGCTCCGGACTCCTCAAGTCTATCGCCGAGATTGGCGGCGGTAACTACGCCTTCATCCCCGACGCCGGTATGATCGGAACAGTATTCGTCCACGCCGTCGCAAACCTCCAAAGCACATTCGCCACTCGCGCTGTTCTTAAACTCTCGTACACCAGGCCCTTGGAGTTGTACGAGACAACTGGGCCATCCGTGGACCAGATTGTACCCGCGTTTGCTGATGATTCGGAAGATAGCCAGGTTGAGCTTACGATAAACCTTGGGAATTTGCAGTTTGGACAGTCTCGTGATATCTTCCTCAGTACAAATGGTCTCAAGGAGCTTGAGTTCTTGAGTGAAGAGAATCCCACTCGCGCTCTTGTCGATGCGCATTTGACATACGTCAAGCCTGGGGATTGTTTCAAGAGTCGCAAGGTTCTTGAGTCCATGCTTTCGAAAGACGCTGACTTTATTCCTATGGCGAGTAATCAGCGCAGCATCCTTGAGTATAGCGATCTACCTGCCTCTGAGATCGCATACCATGAATCGAGATCTCTAATTTGTAACTTCATCTCGACCATGTTCCCTATTGGAGTAGATGGTGAGCACGGCATTACACGTGGTATGAAGAACAAGCGTGAAGAGCTTCGAAGTTGGATCGATACCCTTCCCGCCAAGAACTTCAATGACGAGAAGAACCAGTCTCTTATGCAAGACGTATCAGCCAACGAGCCCCAAGGCCAAGTCTCCATGGCAATTGAGAGCAAGGAATACTTTGACAGATGGGGATGTCATTTCCTCCCATCTCTCCTTAATGCCCATACGCGTCAAGTCTGCAACTCCTTCAAGGACCCCGGCCCTCTTCAGTACAGCACCGAGAGTCCTCTATTCATCTCCTGCCGCGACGCACTTGACCAAATCTTCGATAACCTTCCCGCCCCCGAACCTTCGCGACACGCGCACTCTAGAGGCGGCGCCCGTTCACGTGGTTCAATGACAGGCTTCAGCATGAGTTCTTACCGTAACTCCCGCGGCGTCTGCTTCGCAGGCTCTACAGTCGTCACGCTCGCTTCTGGACGAACAGTACAGATCCGAAAACTTCGACGCGGCATGAAAGTCCGTACACCTCGTGGTTCACGCCGTGTCGCCATGGTGCTCAAGACCCCCGTTGAGAGTGAGATCCTATGTCACGTGGGCAAGGTTCTCGTCACACCATGGCATCCTATTTCTTCCGACGGAAAGCGCTGGAACTTTCCCGCTAACGAAGCTAATGGCGTTGTGATGTATACTGGATGTATTTACTCTGTTCTTCTGGAGCGCGATGCTAGTTCTTCTGCGCATGCTATTCGTGTTGGAGATATGTGGGGTGTGACTCTGGGACATGGACTGACCACTGGTTCTGATGTTCGTGCTCATACGTTCTTTGGGGACTATAATACTGTCGGCAAGGGTCTGTTAAGTCTTCCGCGCCGTGCAAACGGGATCGTCATCGGTGGTGGTGTCGAGAGGGATGAGGAAACTGGTCTGGTCACCAGCTTCAGACAGCCCAACAAGTAAACGATAATCAGTATTAGCATTCGTAAAGCATCAATCAAGACAATCACTTTTCTCACGATTCAAAGTCTCATATTTTTCTCACCATTTTTATTTTCTATTCACAATCTGTACCCAAGCCCTTCTATAACCTGTTATCCCAAACGCCTGAACTCCAAACTCCTTAACTCCTAAACGCCGTGACTCCTAAACACCATAACTCCTTGACTCCTGACTCCTAGACCCTAAACTCCTAGAACTCCCAAAGCCCAATCCATGAGCTCCTCAAACGGTACAAACTCTCACCTTCTTTCTCTCAATCCTCCCATCCAAATCATCCTCGCTCTTTCTCTTCAGCGTTCCCACTGCTTTACGCGCAGAGATCTTGGAATACCCGATTGATGAAGGAGCATGAGAGAACTTCTGCTTTGCCCATCCCTCCACCCCCTTCGATCT
>JAAOAR010000778.1:0-13940 GCA_013395995.1 Fusarium pseudoanthophilum | reverse complement strand
AATTTACTAGTAATATACTTTTATTAAAATGATCTAATAAGAGGTTATATATAATAGGGTTATAGAGCCAAAAGTCTCGCGCTAACATTTAAGACCCTTGCGGGCTATAGCGTGTTAGTGCCGAGACGTCTTGGGGTCCATGGTACGTATTGCGAGCTAGCCCTTGACATATGTAAAACGCTAGATTCACTTCTGCCGAGTTGGGTTGAGTAGGGTTACAGTGGCAGTGAAAGGGCGCGTCTCAATTTACAGATGAATCCTTGGACGTGTTTTTTACGTGTCGACGTGTGGTGTAAGAAGCATAACGCGATGGCCAGGGATCGTTTACATACGGTATTGCCGGCTGAAGAGTGGGGGACAGGATCAGTCTGAAATGCTAACGAGCCCGCCTTGTTTTTAATCGACATTGCATTCTTGAGAACGTGAACCAATCTTAAAGCCCGATCCTGGCCTGTGCTGTTTATTTACAGGATGGTTACCAGAGCAAACATGACATTTAATCTCGACTTTCATCTCTCTCTCATGCCATTGAATCAATCAATCAATCGTCTTTGTTAACCTTGAATGACAGTCAATGTCAGATCCTCTCTCTCAATCTTATTCACAACCAACCACTTCAGAACTCTCACACCACTAACAACCTCTCCATCCCCGCCCGTCACCTCCAGCACTTCCTTTGTCACCAATCATAGACAGTTCCACCGGCCTGGGGAGCATGGACCCCCGGGTCCCGGCGGGCGGGCCGTGCTCCGAGCAGGGGAGAAAACTCACCCATGTCGTCACTTTTCTTCTTTTCTCTCCAGCCGCTTCCTTCGTCTGCTGTGATTGTGACCGAGAATTCATGTGACCAATTGCTTTGCTTCTGTTTTTCCTTAAATGATCAAGGTTATCGGATGTGGCTTGATAAGAGAGAACAAACATGCATCAGGGAGCAAACCGTTCACTCATTATTAATTAATCCCTCCAATGTGTTTGTTTCATGTTGTCCTAGACATCAGCCATTGAACCAGCATCTACTGAACCCCCTCAAGGGTTATTCGTCTTACCCGCATCAAGTATCACTCACAAGAACTATATCACCCAATTGTTAAGATCCATCTCGTATTAACTCTTGCGAGAACCCACCAGAGGAGAAATCGTACACCATGAAACAAGCGGTCTTGAAGCCGTCTTCAATCCGTATGCATCGGCCCGCTTAGAATACCTTAGACTCCATCCCGTCGCGACCCAAACTTGCCCCTCCAAACTCAAAGTTGTGGAATTGACGGAATTAGTTCAGGATCTAGGCCCTGATCCAATCGATTTATCCGTCAGACCGATCCGTTACGGGTCCGCAAAAAAGACCTTGTGATTACGTGACTAAATGCCGCTTGTACCTCTTGTCTGTACGGATGTTCGTTTTTTTAGAGTGCTATCTATCTGTCAAATTTTGGTGCTATTTGGTGCTAGATTGATTGAATTTTTGACTTACATAAGGCAGGTTTAGCTCTTTAGGGTTTAGCGCGATAAAGGTACATCGGCTAAAACCCTACTAAAATTACAGGTACTTAGGCCCTGTGGAATGACCTAAAAAGGTAGGCCCGTAAGCCACTTTTAGCGCTGTAACGGATCGATTGTAACGGATAAATCGATTGGATCAGGGCCCTAGATAACATTTCTTGCTCCGATTGCCGCAGGCCGTCTCACTCAAGCCATTCCCGTTGTTGCCGTGAGACTTGAGACGCTCAGACTTCAGAGTATCAACCGCATTCAACAGACGGAAACTCTTGGAACTCGAGAGAGTTCTTCTAAGCCATGGTCTTGTCGTTTACTGGTATATCCGCGCCAAGTGGAACCCTGGCTTCAACGGCTGAGGTCCGCATACCGCCTGTTGGCTGGCCGCAACTCAATCGTACAATCTTGAGCAGCGAGTGGTGCAATCAAGAGCAAACTTTTCCAAGCGGTCTATCGCGGCTAACGTATTCCTGGTCTGTACCTTGCATCAGATCTAGACCGCAAACTACACCCAAGATGTTCAGCCATGAACTAAATAACTGACCATCCATAGAACTACTCTTTGTTCAACGACATGGCGCCAGACTTATATGACTGCGGCATTCCATATCCCCTGCCACGCAATTGTGTGTCCAGCTGACTGCAAATACCCGTCCGCAAGCATCATCGTCACCCATGACAATTCTTTTGACTTCGTAGAAGTGTCTAGTATATTGCCCCCCGGGCAACTTGCCGTGTCTTCTAGGAAGTTGGACGGATTTATGCACGATGATGTGCTTGCCAGCTCTGGTCATGATCGTATTGTGCCCAATATCAATGCGCAACAAAGAATGACGAGCAGAGATGCCTCTTATCACTTTGTCTAAGACTACCGAGACATTGTCCCACGGTTCTCGTTTATCTAAAACACGGTAGTTCACTCTTGGGGGCTAGCGGGGGATCATCACACTTATCACAATCACTCAAAGGACTTGACGTAGACATTCGGGTCCTTTGTCACGGAGGGCGCAGGGCGCATAGGACATTGAGGGTGTGAAGATCATCGAATGTGATTAATTCTCAATCACGGCATATCAGTCTAGGCACTCAAAATTGATGGGCGCGAATGCGCTTGCTGACGGTCGTAGTTTTATGACGGTATCCATGCTTCGATGTAGACATAGCTCTCAGATCATCCTGGCACACCACTATTTACCAAGTGTTCTTTCCCGGGTATGGATCTCAACCACTTCAAGCGGAGAGCATGGAGATCCTCAAGGTTGAAGAGCCTCTCTTCCAAGAGCCGTCTCGAAGCAGTGTTTGAAGTGGAGGAGCATGCCAAAGCAAAGTATCTCCCCATGAAGCGAAGAGGTTATTTTCGCATAGCATACGGTAACGAAGGAAGTTTCTTCCTCCCTCTTGTCTTCGATTCCTTTACATCTTGCCATGAAGCCAGACTGATAATGACTCGAGTAATCAGTTCTTAGTGCTGGCTGGCTAAAGTTCACATGGACATCAAGGGAGTGCGTAAAGTTGTAGATGGTTAATGATCTGTCTCTGGAATAAAACATACCGTAAGAGTGAGAGATGGTGATTGCCCTGCTTGAGATATGCATTCCTGTCTTGAGAGTAGCTCGCAACTCTTCCATCGAGACAGAAAACGGAAGTTAATCCCAAGAAGACGAAGGATTGGGAGTTACCACAGCGAGCCCAAAATTGATCACTCAACTAGCTTTAAATATGTTAACAAATGACTGCAAGGTGCCATTGAAGGCAGCGAAATCCTAGACCATGTCAACGCTGTCTGAGTCGGGTTTATTTGACACTATTTAGGGTAGCCTTTATATCAACCCTTGAAGGAGATGCACTCTTCTTCATGCAAATCACGATCTTCTCAGCAACTACCCAGACAAAGCAACGTCCATCTTCAACATGGTGAGTATGAATATTGTCTTCAAAGATACCCAGCAAGCCAGGCACCTTTGTCGTAGCATGCAGAGGCTCACCCAGACATCTCTAAATCGAAGGCATCAACTGGCTAGCAAGAACATCACATCACATCAAACTCCAGTCTGAAAGAGAAAGCAAAGCTTGGAACGCTTATAGATTCTCGAGATAACAAATCATCTCCCAAAACGCCGTGTATCTTTCTAATCATCATCTTACAGTTCATCCTTCTTCTTGAAGAACTCCTCCTGACTCCCCTCCGTCTCCTCCCCTTCAGCCTTCTTCTTCTCAGCCTTGGCCTTATCCAGCGCTTCTTTCTCCTTCTTCAGCTTGGCCTTGTTCTTAGCAAGCTCATCCTCATCTGCATCGATATACCCCCTCAACTCCTTCTCACCACCAGGAAGCTCCACGAGCTCGAGCTTCCACCCGTATTTTCCGGCGAGCTTCTTCATGCGCTCTGTCATGTCCTTCACTGTGGAAGGCTTGAGGTCAAGGCGTTCTAGCTCTTCGGTGCTGAGGAGCTTAACTTCGGCGCCGTCTTCTTTGCTCTTACCAGAGGCGACGACTTCGATAAAGCGCTCGCCGTCGGTGTCAGTGTTGGAGAAATAGCTTCGTGGAGGGGAGAGCTTGGCGGGTGGTTTGCCTGCTTCGTCGGCGCCGGAGAGGACATTGCGGGCGCCTACGATGACACCACCGATATTAACGGGCTCTTTTACTGCATCTTGCGGCTTGGCCTCTTCGGGTTTGGCCTCCTCGCCCTCCTGCTTCAGCGGCTCCTGTGCCGCCTCAGCTTCCTTCACAGGAATCGCCTGGTCCAGTAAAGGCGTCTGGTCATTCTCGCCGACGATGAGCTTGCACGAAATGGGGTTCGCTCTAGTCTCCTCAGGAGGCAAGAAAGCAACGTCGTTGCAGAGACGCGGTGTGTTGACCACCATGAGATAAGCACAGATCGTGACCTCCTTGATCCATCCGATCCTGTCAGTCTTCATGCCTGGCACACAATGATATTGGACCTCGATTGTCCGTTCCCTACCGGTCAAATCGCAGATCGTTCCACCTTCTAGCCTCTGTACCAGATATCGTTGATCTCCCTTGACCTGCAGCTCCGCCGGTGGTGGGTTCTCGATGCCGTTCAACTTTGCCTGATGCGCAGCGTTGGCGGGAATCGCGGGGACTTTACCGAGCGTAAAGTCCATGGTGTTGGGGTCGCGCTTGGGAGGCTGGCCATTTGGTATAGATGGGAGGGCGTGGAACTGGACGATCTCCTTGTTGTTGCAGAAACTGTAGCTCCACCATCCTGACATAAAGTATAGACAAGAATCTTCAAGTTGTGAGAGAAGTTCCCATCCGCTTGCTGTCGCGCGAGAAAGCTCGCGTGCTTCTTCGGCCTTGGCCAGCTCATTTGCTGTCTTGTTCTCGGGTTCGGCGGGTTGTATAATAGGGATAGAGCAGAGGTATTCGTGGGGAGGTAGCTTCATAAGTTCGTATGTATGCGACGGACCATTTTGGCCCTGGTTGTCGGCTTCATTGTCGCGCTCGTCAGCTTCCCGAGCTTGATCAAGTGTTGATTGCGCAAAGTCGGCAGAGTAAGTAGGATGTTGGCTATCGAGCAGCGAATGTGCATCTTTTTCGGAAATGTATTGACTATCAAAGACTACTTCGAACTGCAAAACGTTGAGCTTCAATACAAGGTACTATAGTCGACGAGGGGTAGCTTACCTGAGGGTACGTCAACAAGTCCTCGTGGATGCTGAAGCCTGGGGAACGAGCTTCAGCAAGCTGGACAGTCGCCAGCAAGAATAAATTGAAGCGGCGCATTATGCCGTGATTCGCCGGCGATAGCTCACATAGAGCTCAAAAGGTGCCAGCGCAGAAAATGAAGCGTCAGAGCAGTAACAGCAATGCCGCTCTACTGGTTGCCAAGCGTTAGTGGGAGAGGTGTCATGATGAGCCGAGCTGTGGAGTTTACCTTAGCCCAGGTCTGTCATGACTAAGCCGATATTTTACCGGTATCAGATAAAGGTGAGAGAGACCACGGACGGGGAGGATCCAGTTGTTCTCCGACAAGTTTCTTCCGGATACGGTGAAGCAGGGACATTGTCACGGTCTGGAAACTCCGGAGCTCAGGAGACGAAGAGGGGCCGAGTATCGGTGACGCCGCGAGAATGAGTTCAGTGCTTGTATGTGTTTTGGAACTATTATTAATATCTCCGTTGATGACAGCGGCTGACAATTACATCACAGCTCATTTCTCTTCGTCTCATGAGAATTACGTTACAAAATTACTGTCAATGTCAATGAGACGGTGAGACGATGGAGGTTCAATTTCCAATCTGTGCAGAAGCACAAGCATTAACATAAGTCGAGCTTCATTGTTACGTTACAGCAACTTCTGAGCTTCATCAGACTCCGTTGACGAGGTCGAAGCAGCAGAGTTTAGTCTAGCTACAGACTAATAATTACTCGAATTGCAATCTAACCTTATCCAAGATACAATCTTGAGCCTTACGACTTCACCAGGATGACATCTCAATGCCAACAGTGATCAACACGTGCCTCTCCTGGGAACATCCTCGCTTCGGAGCAGAACCGGCGTTCAGGAGAAACTCCCGTGACTTGAACACGTGTCGAGTGGAAATTCTTTCCTCCAGGGCCTGCTAGCTCAAACGGTGGGAATCTTGGTACTCAAGGGTCTTGCTTCTCCACGAGATTCACGAGATTCATCTCTCGATCTGTGAGTTGTCGGACCGCTAGAGCATCGCTTTGACAGCGAATACCCAGCGAGGAGAAATTGCCGCTCCTCATGTTTAGTCTCTTTTGACGTAGATTTTCACTGTGGGACAGCGCTAGATGTTCATCATGGCATGATATTGAGCTTTGGTCTGTTAAAGATCCCAGTTTTATGTCTCGCTTGAGTGCCGAGTTGAGTTGGCTCGCAAACTGACGACTACCGGCAGGAGTTTGCGTTGAAGTATGGAGAACGGTTCGTCGCAATGCATCAGCTAGTATACGCTTGTTTAGTCGGACTTACTCATGCGCCTAGGGACGGGTTTGATGTTGAATGAATGTCTTAAGCATGGGAACTCCTGGCTATAATGCCATTGGCCTAGTATTGCGGGTTAGTATCAACGCTTTGGCATCAGGTACGCGCAATATGCGGGCTATGATTTTGTATGTGAGGATGCAGGGTAGTTGAAACAAAAGATCCAACGCCAGTCGGGATTTGAGTCCGGTACAATCACAGTGTATGTGGAATCGGAAATGAAATTCTTATCACACGCTATTGAACTCTCTATAACCGTTAGACCGGGGAAATTGAGTTTAGCATGGTCATTAACCAGGTTCCGTGCTGCTACGTATTAGCGAAGTGCCTGCAATGGCAGTTGAAGTTGTTGTTATCTATGTTTCTAAACTGCATTTTCAGCCTCTTCATCTCACACATTGACTCGAATAACGTGAGATTGCACATGAACTCGCACGTGCACAGCGCATGCGTGTCAGATCAACAAGAAAGTGCCAACGCATCAAATGAGTCTGAGATGGGGACATTGTTTTGCACGTGCGCCTTTGCTCGCACGGCCATGAAGCTATCAATGGAACGTTTCCATCAATGATCTACGAAATTTCAAGTTGAGACGGGGGTCGAGCCTTGCATGATCAACGCAAGGAAAACAAACGAGCAAAGACATTTTAGTTAGTTAGCGGATGTCTGAAGGTTCTGAAGTTATCTCGGAGAAAATGCTACGAAGGTTGAGACTACTCTGTATGGCATGGAGCTATTGAGGCCGGAAGACGGTTCCGTGCCGATACAAATTTCGTGATGGGTTGCAGACTATGTATAGCACGGGAACTTATGGACGAGCACCAATTGCTACGGTTCCCTTTCTGTCTCTGTTAGAGCACGGCAGCATGTAGATAGCGCCAAGGTGTTGAGGTTCGAGTCAGTAGAATCAGAATGCCTGGCTGCCTGCATGACACACAATGCTCGGGCGATTCCCCAACCAAACGGAGACAGCAGCTAACTTTGTCAGATGCTGGGTGATGAAGATCATTAGGTCTAGACTGCGGTGGTGTTAGCATCCGAAGAAGATCATCATCATCGCTGGAGCAAGGGCACCTGGTATGTTGCATTGAGGTTATTTCGTAGTCAGAGTCTCAGACGCAAAACCGTGCCAAACCCAAAGAGATGGTGTCCTTGATCTGGCCTGGTCACACACTGCGGGAAAAAGAAGGATGGATTATCTCTTAACCCGTCCGGTGCGGTACGGCTCAACGTTGATGGATGGATGGCGCCGTCCGTCCGCCTCACTCTATGCGACCGCGGGAGCCAATCGAGATGGGTAGTGGGTGTGCCTGACCACGCTCGACAGCCAATCGATGAGTGCCCCGTCTCAGCGATTGATTGCCTCGTTTTGCGTAAAGTGGTGGGTTGCGAAAGGTGGGCTTATTCCTGCAGGGATTGGATTCTACCCGTTGGAGAATGAAACCAAGCCCGTTTGGAACATGGCTGGTGATGGCATCCTTTTTGTGAGAGCTCAGTTGTAGAAACGATGAAAATAAATCATATCAGGAATATCGTCGTCACGATTGAAACGACCCCTGAGGATCTGGAGAAATCGATAACATTTTCCATCTTCAACCCCATGTTTTTGTCAGATCAAGGGTTCTTTTTCATTTATTTTCTCAGCTGAGGTCTTTGTTAACACGTACGTCGGCGGCACATTATTGTTCCTGGTGGAAACGCCCAGTTTGAGAAGCAGGGAAAGATTGGTGATCAGCGTACGTCCCGCCGCTGCCAGCCGGCTGTTGGAATTAGCTTCTGCGCAATACCGTAGAAATCGAGATGATGATCTCGCCTACGAGATAATCTCATTAATCTCCCGTCTGTGTGTTTCTCATTGCTGAAAATAGCTACTTCATTTCATGGGCATCACGTTTTCGTGTAATGTTCATCAAACTTACATTACCTCCCTCGTCGGGAATATCTTCAAACGAGCTAAAACAGAACGAACAAGAGCCAACACAGACACTGACTGACAAACTTAGATTCCATCCGTGTCCGTGTCCTCCCTCTCCGGGAACTGACAGCAGAAGCGTGCAGCCGGTCAGAGAATCTAGCGGGTTAGCGCATGACATGTTTTTTCACACCGCGCTTGTTATGTGCTGTGCTGTAACTTTGAGTGAGTGACTGCAAAGATAGACGAATTGAATTGCCTGGTTGGGAATTCGTTTGCGCTTCTCGTGTCGGATCAGATCCGCCCTCCCCATGGTGCCCGCTCGGTATGAACGTTGTCACAGTCGTTTTCTGGAGGATGCGCCATGACATCTCAGTAGGCACTTTGGTCATGTTTTTGCTTTTTCCTACCCAAGATTCATAGTGCGTACCCTGTAGTCGGCCAGGGTTGAAGCTATGCCGTCATGGCGTTGAAGCTTCAAGTTAGGGTCTTGTACCACGTTGCTTCTTCTTTTCTCCTTTCTCGTGAGCTTTCGAATTCTTCTTCTTTCTGTTCTCTCATTGTCATGATGATGATGTGCCGCTAATTACGTAGACTTGTTTGAGAGGCGGCCGTCGGGAACTGAAAGAGAGAGGTGAGATGTCAGAAGATATGCGGCTTGCCGTCTGTCTGACTTGTAGGTGGGAATGGAAAGTCCTAGATTATCGGAATCAAGCACAGACAGACAGCTCCAAGTACCGTACGTAAATGCCCGAGTAAACAACAGACTGGTAGACACAGCCCACCACTTTTGATGCAGCTGAGCCTCTTGCTTGCGATAAAAGATGCCTCGTTTCAACGCATCTCGTGGACGGCATAGCATGGCATGGCATGGCATAGATGAGTTGTACGCGCAACCAGAAACGCCGCTGTAGTGGTCGCAGCAAGCCAGACCTGGGCAGACAGTGTTCTGAGCTGCCAATCGCAGCGCTTCCAACAACGTTCACATCCACCGGGCGTGTCAGCGACAGGGATCATCGAGTCGACTTGGCTTCTTTCGACTCTCTTCTTTTTTTGGCATGAGACGCTACGCCGGGGGTTGTTTTATTAGCTTCATACATGGTGCCATGGTCCCAAGGAGATCCGATGGGGGAGCTTCTTCAGCGGCCACCGAGCATTCCGTTAGTGGTCTGCAGTTGACCGTTGGTGACTGGTCAGTGGGGGCCAACGCTGTAAAAGGAGATGCCCACGCGCTGGAGCTGGAGGTGTCAGTGACAGTGAGTGAGCTGGCGTAGGTTGGCTAACTTTAGGTGTCGTCACGCGTGCCTTTGTGCCTTCCACCATTCCCTTCTGATACTGGCTTGGTCCACTTCGTATCCCGTCTCATCCCATTTTCATGTTTGTTTCAATCCATCTCAACAACAACGGCATTGGATCTGTTGAAGAACCATCATCATCATCAGCGTCATCTCCACAATCTTCTTTTCTGCGACAATTCTAATATCTTTGTATTGTACTGATACTCGATCTTGTCTCTTTTCATCCTCTCATCTCGATGTCTCTCTGTCTGATCAGCCCACTCGGGCACAATCACATACTTGATAGAGCTCGAGGTTCTGCCTAACACAACCATATCTTCTTGGTTGATTGATTGTCTGTCTGTTGAAACACACCACCAAAGACGCACGCTACATCATCATCATCACACACCCATGCATGCCGCTTGCTGTATGTATGCACTCACTGGAGTGACTGCACTGCATTTTCAGCCAGAGCCAGGCCAAGCCTAATTAGACCGCCCACCCACAGAGCAGAGACCACCTACAGCGACATTTCTTCTTTAACCTTACACACACCGCAGCGCAACACCCTTGAATATCCTTCCAAGATCCCTGCCAAGATCCCTGTCGGGTCTGAGTGGGGATTGGAAGCCTCATCCTGAACGACTGGCCGCCTCTTCTCTCGATCCTGGCTCACTATTAATCCTCCATCCCATCCGCATCTCATTCACCTTCTTTTCTTCGTCTCGTCGTCTGTCCTCGACTACTCGCTACTATCCCACTTTTTTAATCCTTCGCCTGTGGCAAGCCGTTTTAACTTGTCCTCCCTCAACCACTCAATAAGATCGCCTCGCTCCGGTTCTATTCTCCAGCATCTAGAACCCGCCCGCCTTACTTACACCAGAACATCTCATCGTATCAAGGCTATACCATCTCCGAATATCTCGCCTCGCCTCGCAAGAAACAAAAAAGAAAAAAACACTATCGCAACATCTACTGTTCACTTCAAAAGAATGAATTTAGAAAACGCCAATACTGTTCAGGAGCTACAACGTCAGCTAGAAGCCGCCAACGCGCGGAATTCACAGCTCGAGCAGTTCGTGCAAAGTCAGTTCAGAGGAGATCCTACAGTCTTAAATCAAGTCGCACAAAATTTGTCTCTGGCTCAGCCCGGTTTCCAAATCCCTAGCCATGGCCTCTCAAGTGCACGAAGTAGTGGTCTCTCGCGTAGCAAGTCTACAATTACATATCCCACCCAAGTAAAGTCTGCCATCACGGTAATACATCCTAAGCCCTGTACCATCTCCATACAACCTTTCTGATAATCTCGATAGGAACGACATAATGGCCTTCAGGCTCATAAGCGTGAGAGGAGAGCTTTCTCTCAACAGTCTGGCTCCGCTCTCCCCATGAGCCGCAGTGTCTCAAATCGTTCTGAATCTCACATGCCTTTCTCACAGACCGGCAACAGGATAGCTCCATTAAGTGCTTCCATGGATCGATTCAACTCTCCTCAAAATGAATCACCCAATCTGCCTGTCGAGGGTGTTTCGGATCGACTGCCCAGCGTCCAGGAGAACCAGCCTCTGCTCAACATCGGCATGGACCCCGACGAGTTTTTGAAACAGTGGCCAGAGACAGCTCAAGTTCCTCAAAACTTCGACACATCATACCCTGGACTTCCCTATAACATGGTGCCTGACAACTCATTCAGCAACCTCTCGTCAAATATTCCGTCCAGTTATCCCATGTCTTCCGCTTGCCCGTCAATGATCTCTGGTCCCTCTGCTGCCGAGGCTGCTAGCCCTTTGACCCGTCAGAATAGCTCTTTCGACAGCTATGGCGTCGGTATGGAGCGCCTAGAATCCTCGCAGTCCCAGGCCGATGCCCTCTTTGCTCCCGATCTGTCTCCCAGCTCTGTCAACATGTACCCCACTGGCAAGCAGTTCAACTCCGAGCAAGACCTCTTCGGTCTCGGTGCCAACCTTTCCGCTGTCAACATGCAGTACACCGACTCCAACGGAAACACCTACATGACATCGCCAGAGTCTACCGATATGGAGCGATCTTGTTCCAACACCAGCATGTCTAGTGTTCGATCAAATGCTTCCAACCTCGAGCGACGCGCTAAGGAAGCCCGTGAGCGTGTTCTTCACTCAGGCAAGACCATCCAACTCGCCCCGAAGCCCAAGGAGGAGGTAGCAAAGGCTGAAGCTGTTGCCGCTGCCAACAAGGAGGCTAAGCTTCCCGTCAACAAGAGCAACTACCAGCGACCTAAGCATCCCAAGGTCTACTGCACCCAATGCACTGAGCACCCCGATGGCTTCCGAGGCGACCATGAGCTTCGCCGACACGTCAACGCCAAGCATGAGGGCACTGTCAAGAAGTTCGTCTGCCGTGACCCTGCTACAGTCGGCATTGAGAGCGATGTCAAGGCCGTCAACCCGTTGTCCAAGTGCAAGGCATGCGTCTCTGGCAAGGAGTATGGTGCTTACTACAACGCCGCAGCTCATCTTCGCCGCACTCACTTCAAGCCCAAGACCCCCCGTGGCAAGAAGGGTGCTAACGGTGATGAGAAGCGAGGTGGTAAAGGCGGTGGTGACTGGCCTCCTATGAATTCCCTCAAGGCTTGGTTCGTCGAGAAGAAGGTCAAAGTTGACCTGAATGACTCTCCCATGCCTGAGCAGGACGATGTTGATGAGATGGCCGACGACAATATGGACGGTTCTGGCATGCCTCCTCAGATGGACATGTTCCAGGGCATTGGTAGCAGCATGGCACCTTTCAACATGGAGACTGGCTATGATCTTACCGTCGACGGCGCTGCTGACCCTGCCATGATGGCTAGTGTCAATGGCGAACTTGGCATTCCCGCTCCCATTTCATCTGCCTCTGGTAACTTTGGTTACTCCCCCTTCAACGGGTCTCCCATCGGCATTACTGACAACTATGCCTTCTCTGAGCATGCCACTTCGGCCTACGGCTCCAATCTCTCATCTACCAACACCATCACCCCTGCCAACTTTCAGGACATGTCTCACATGAGTATGGCTGACAATGCCCTCTGGGCAGCTTGAATCTTTGGAGCATGAGCAACGATGATGAAGGTTGACTTCTAGCATCGCTGTTGTCCCTGCTCCACCGGTTGACGTGCTATACCGATATCGATCTCAAAGTCGAGTCGTCTTTCAGCACCTCGCGCCACAAGGGATGAGGATTGCATAAAGAAGAAAACCTAAAAACCAAAAAAATCCACGCGTCCGAGCCCGGGTCCAAGATGAGTCGATACGATAATGGCTCATCAGACTGATATCTCCGCTCGGTGTGCCGTTCTGGTGAACACGCACAAATATTTCCATAGCAAGGAACCTCTTGCTTATGTTTCGACTTGCCTTCTCACACATAATGATTTTCAGGAGAGCCCGCTTTATGATTGCTGCTGTTTCTTATTTCTTTCAACTCTTGTTACTTTTTCTTCAACTTCACTTTTTCTTTACCGTCACGGCGTCGATGTTTACAACCTTTTCTCTGGTTCATTTTCAGCGAGTCCCTTGGCAGACTAAACTGGTGGATACGTTTCAAACTTGGCTGTGTCCCTAGATGGGCGGCCAAACGAGGTTCGGCCGCTTGGGCGGTGCGACACCTATACGTTTATTCTCGACGCGATCGAAAGTGCTTCGTCGCGTGGCTACGATACATACTGGGCCGGGTACGGTAACTGGTGGGAGACTTTCCCAGGAGAGGAAAAAGAGGAGTCGGTTGCATTTTTTATTATTTACATTTTCTATCCTGTACATGACAAAGGATGAGTGAGCTTCCGAGCATGGCGTTTTCATCGGGAATTGCTAGCGCTCTGCGTTGCGTTCTTGGGTATTAGAAGGGTTGGGAAATGGTGTTCAGGGAGATATATCTAGCTATTATTGGGGTTTTTGTAGTATCTGAAGGGCATGCTGGGAAATGCCGGGCTTGTCGTTCCGTTCGGTTGGAAGATTACTGAGCGGTTGGATGGGATTAGTACCGTTTGCCTACGGATAGGAGAACCTCGGCTGGCTTCAAGGCGTAGGAGTCGGAGTCAGTAATAGACCGTGCTGGAAATGCACGCTTTTATCCCTGAATATTATCTTTCAAGTGTGAAGCCCTCTTGTGACTTGACTGAAGATCATGGCTCATGTCTTTGTATTTGTTTTCGTAGACGCGTAGTGCCTCACGGCAACTCATGGGTATCTTTAATCCTCCAACTCATGTCTTCTTAACCTTATCAGTCCACTCCTTCGCCCCCTTCACACCCTCATGTCCCCTCCTAAAC
>JAAOAR010000777.1:0-13878 GCA_013395995.1 Fusarium pseudoanthophilum | reverse complement strand
ATATTAATAAGCTTAAATAGTCTTTACCTTTAAGATTAATATTTCTAGAAAAACAGTAATATAAAATTATAGTTAATATACTATTTTAAGGCTTAAATATATAATAAGTACTAAAGTAACTAAAGACTATACTAATAGTTATACTAATAGGTATACTAATTACTATTTTAATAGTAGTTCTGCGGTAAATAGACACGCTAGTAAACTTTTTAAAAACGATCCTATATATTAAAATAATATACACAAACCTATTGCCATTATTGGCATGGGTATGCGACTCCCTGGAGGCGTCTATAACGCTGAGGCATACTAGGTACTCCTAGTCAATGGCAAGGATAGTCGATGCCAGGTACCCAAGGACCGCTACAACATCGATACATGGTACGGTCCCGGATGCGTGGCACACGTGGGTACCAAGTATGGACACTTCCTAGAGGAGCTCAACCTAGCCAACATCGATCCTAACTTCTGTTCCTTTACGAAACAGGAAGCTGAGCTCCTGGACCCGCAGCAATGTCTCTTTCTTGAAGTCGTCTACGAAGCTTTCGAGAACTCAGGCACCAGCAACTGGAGGGGCAAGGATGTGGGTGTCTACATGGGTGCCCTGGGTGATGATTGGGGCGAAATGAGATGCAGGACGGGCAAGACTTGAACCCAACGCGAACATATGTTTACGGTGATTACATTATCGCAAACAGAGCCTCGTACGAGTTGGATCTCAAGGATCCCAGGTATGCACACCCACCCCATGCAGGGCCCTTTTTGTTTCGATGCCTCCTCTAATCAACGTTGCATAGCATGGTGGTTCGGACAGCATGCTCTTCCTCTATGATAGGTCTCCATCTGGCATGTCAGGACATTCTCAGCGGAGACTGCGCTGACGGTGCCATTGTTGGCGGCATCAACCTCATTATTACGCCACGAACTACTGTGGCGTTGACTGAACAGGGTGTTCTTTCAGAAGACGGCCGTTGTAAGACCTTTGATGCTGACGCTGATGGCTATGCCCGTGGACAGAGTGTCTCGGCCATCTACATCAAGGAACTATCAGATGCAGTTCGTGACCAGGACCCCTCAAGAGCCGTCATTCGATCAACGTGCGCCGCTGCCGATGGAAAGACCCCCGGCTTCACAATGCCGAACCCGGAAAGCCATGAGAAATTGATGAGACGAGGTCATCGACTGGCAGGCGTTTCCGATTTTTCCAAGACGGCCATGGTGGAATGCCACGGAACTGGAACCGCAGTAAGTGACCTAACAGGTGAAGAAGGGTAAAGGCTAACCGAACTTTCAACACAGGTCGGCGATCCCCTTGAAGTAAGCGCCGTTGCTAACGTGTGGGGAGATCACGGCATCTACATTGGATCTGTAAGTCAAGGGTAACAAAGGTCTCGAGTTCGTCTATTTACACTGAATAAGGTCAAACCGGATATCGGCCATGGTGAAGGTGCATCTGGATTGTCGAGCATCATGAAGATGACCTTGGCCCTCGAGAATAAGACCATCCCACCCAACATCAACTTCAAGACCCCTAACCCAAAAAGTAATGTGTTTCATGTCCTTGGTCAAGAAGAAACTAACAACCACAGTCCCATAGGAGGAAGCGAAACTCAAGGTTCCGCTCAAAGCTACAGCGTAGCCAACTGACAAACTAGAAAGAGTTACTATCAACAGCTTCGGAATCGGGAGTGCCAATACCCATGCAAGTCAAAACCAACACTGATATGCGTCAACTTGAACTTGGTGTATCTGACAGACTACTTGTATGTAGGTTATACTAGAATCTGCTGCTTCTTTTGGGCTTGGACGGAAACCCGAGTCCAAATCGCAGGGTTCAGACAATAAAAACCTCGGATGGTATCTTCTTACCTTCTCTGCGAAGCATCCCAAAGCCTTAGAGATGTCAGCACAAAGGCACGAAGAGTACTTGACAATACATCCAGACTCTCTCAGCAACATGGCGTACACGTTGAACACCAAGCGGACGGTGCACTCGCATCGTGCTTTCTGCGTAACAGACGGATTGGATTCCTTCGAAATATCGAAAATTGTCAAGCCGGCCCTCGGGTCCAAGTGTGACCTTGCCTTCGTCTTTACGGGAGAGGGGGCTCAATGGGCCGGAATGGGTCTGGAGCTTCTCAGAAGCGATGGAATCTTCAAGGATAAGGTCGACCACCTTGACAATGAGCTATCACGGCTATCGGATGGCCCAAACTGGAGCATGCGAGGTATGTATCGACCATCTTAGCGTTAAATCTTCGCCTACTGATTATTCTCTTCTCATTACCAGATGAAATGCTTACCACCGAAAAGACCAGCCGTTTATCGAAAGCGGAAATTTCTCAGCCCTGCTGCACGGCAATCCAGATTGCACTTGTGGAACTGTTTGGGAGCTGGGGTATTTCACCTGACGCTGTTGTAGGTCATTCGTCTGGTGAAATCGCGGCCGCATACGCTTGCGGCGCCATTTCGGCCCAAGATGCAATCCGTGTCGCCTACTATCGAGGAAACTCTACCATTGCGCTGAAGTCCCTTCGTAAAGGTGGTATGGCAGCCATAGGTCTTGGCCGGGAAGATGTCGAGCAGTACCTTCAGCCAGGGGTTACCATTGGCTGCGATAATTTGCCAGCTAGTGTCACATTGACGGGCGATGCTGATGTTTTGGAAAGGGTCATGGGAACCATCCGCACCGCCGAACCGTCGGTTTTGGTCCGGCCCCTTCGCGTCGAATGTGCTTATCACTCCAGTGAGTACCTTTCTTTTCTAGATGAGAGAAAGTCGCTAACTGATTCTATGCCCAGAGCACATGAAGCTTATCGCCCAAGATTACGCTTCACGTCTTGGAACCGTCAACGCAAGCCAGTCCCGAGTTCCTTTCTACTCCTCAGTGACCAGAGGAGTCAACAGTGATCTATCGACCTCATACTGGACAGAGAACCTGGTGTCTCCTGTTTGGTTCAAAGAGGCCATTCAGGCTGCGCTCCAGTCTCACGATAACCTCACGTGGCGATACTGTCGAGCTGATTACAACGCTGACACCCGTTTGCCTGACTAACGTAACTGACATGGGGTGATATAGCTTCACTATCTCGTCTTTCACTGCCACTGCCAACACATGGACCAAGTACGTCTCGGGCCAAGTCAGGTCTGAACTAATATTTGTTCCCGATACCCCAAAGATCGAGCCCCATCCTCGCCAAGTTCCCAGTTCAGTAATGTACAACGTTTGGCGTCCATTGGGTATGAACTATAGCAGACGATTTCGCGGCTTGGATGACATCAGCGCACAGACAACCGAGAAGAGAGTCGTGGGCACTCACTATATACCAGAAATGTCTCCCTACTAACCCTAACTCGCTTCGTTCTCAGGGATGAAAAGCATGTTTATGATATATCATATGCGAAATTAAAGGGACCTCTTATGTATACAGACGAAAAGTATATACTATGTCATAGTGCGCTCAGGGAACCATTAAAGTGGGGATCGAACGAGCTTGCAGTATATGGGAATATGAAATTGTAGACTCTAACGATACTACTTCATAATAGTTCGACGGACAATGCGGCTCACGCGTGCAACCCTTTCATGCATCCACGAAACCGCAGTCCAGATTATCCATCATGCAACCACCACAAGGATGGCGATGGACCCAGCACCTCTGGCGCTTGAGGGAGTGGTCTCGAGAGGTCGGCCTCGAGGTCGAGGCATACCTCGTTGCCGAAGCGCAAGGCGACGAAGTCGTACTCCGATTCGAGGCGTTGCAACAATGTCGCCAGAGGTACCTGGACTGGCTTGGGGAGTTTGACATCAGTGATTTTTGTGGTTAGATATCTATGCATACCGCCAATGCCTTCCCCTACCCCTTTACTACCGACCTCGGCAATGGCGCTCAAGCCGTCCGGGAGGTGGGCCACTGCTTCAGCGAAGGCCTTCACGAAGCGATCTGGGATGCGTTCCTTGCGCATGCCCACACGATCGTTACCGCCAAATCGGAACCGGCGGACAAGCGAATGAACGTAGCGCTCAGCGTGATGGATGAAATTCTGGAGTCCTGCGACACCATAGGGCTCGGGTTTGAGGAACAAGCAGTTGCCACGACGTTTGTCATTGGCGATGGCGATGAACAGCACATGTCGGTGACCGTTGGCGAGCGGGGGAAAGGTGCCGTCCGCGTGCAGATCCACGCCACCTGTGCAGCCTGGCGCGCTGTGGCGCTTTAGGTGACTGCTTGTTCGCGGTGTGCCAATAGCCCGGAAGAAGGCAGAGAGCCGGCCGTAGGGATCGAGGCAGAGGAAAGCACCAGACACAAAACCTTGGTTGCGTTCGACTGCCAGGGCGGTGAGGTACCACATGATGCCAGTTACCTGGTGTCCACATGTGGCAGGATGAATCTTGAGTGCCGCAATCCGCCGCAACTCGTCGGACGACCAGGGGGAGCTCATGATGGCGCGCACATCTTGGGCGCCTTGTGCCACAAATATGCGAATCTCGGACTCGTGGGCTGCCAAACCGGCGACGGCGAGGTAGCTGGCGAGGCGGTCCACGCCCATGGCCGTGATCACAAGTAATTTTTCTTGGGTTAGGTTTAGTTTTCTTGGGTTGATGCAGCCTCTGCGAGTTGCTCAGTACGGGGCACTGGCGATACGAGGATTATGGGATATAAGCGTAGCCGAATCGAGTTCTGGCATATAGTGTGGAGGCAGAAGAATATTTGGCCAAGGTTATGAGAATCGAAAGCGAGCAAAAGGTCAGGGCGAAGACAGGAGCAAATCTGGACCACGAATAAGCCAAGTACTAAAAGAAGTCCCTGGTATTGAGATATTCAAGTACCCAATGATAATCCTGCTAGTGGAATTGTCTCATGTATCCAGGCCTGATATCTCGCTGGTCTACTCTGTAGGGAGTACCATGCCGACTGTTTACTGCACAGTCGTTACCAATACCGTATGTGTTTGAGAAAGGCGTCTCACAAGGCCGCAGGTCCGTGTTCAAGACTACTGCAGTCACTGGAGTCTTGCAGACGAACTTAGCCAAAATCAAGATTTCGCTTCCTTTCTTCTAGTCGTATGGCAAAGCTCAGAGTGCCGATATTGATCGTGGGTTTTGGCTGGGAGAGAGTCAAGTATGGCTTTGGCAATACTGAATTCCACTATATTCGGCGACCGTCAGTCTTCTCATTTAGGCCAATCACTACGCTCCCCTTTTATATTAAGGGACCTACCAGCACTAGCAATGAAGGTCGTCAGCCAAAGACATGGAGAGATTCGTAGCTGAGATGCAGCATCCACAGAAATTCAAGTACAAGTAGTCCAACTACCAGGTACGCAGGACACAAAACTCGGAAAGTGTGCGCCGGGAGAAATGGTCACACTGTATTAAACTGAACATCATCGTATCCGGCTACTGTCTCAAGGTGGGTTGGAAAAATAATCGAAACTGGTCAGCAACTTCAGCTCTGCCTAACCATCTCATGCCCCACCATCTGATGCCCAACCATCCACAAATTCACTGGCATTTCTGAAGATATAACGCACGGTAAAGTCATCTCGCTTCTCCATATGTACCTCTGTCCTATCAAATTATGTGGTCTTGCGGGGAAGAGTGACACTGAGTGGCGGTACATCTTTGTTTCCTGCAGATTGACGGAACTGATTACCCGGACGGAGCTCTCTTCTTGCACCAAATCAGGTTAGACAATTCGATCGGTGCATACCGTTGCCTGGTCTGGACAAACAAATATGGCAGGAGATCATGAGCCAAGGTGGAGATGGTGCAGCACACTCACACAAAAGAGCAATCGAACCAATAGGCTGACTGGCTCTGCCAACTTCAGGTTTCCGTGCATCTCACATTGGGCAGAAAGAAGACAGCCTACGAAGCAGACCCCAGCTGCTGGATCACTTTTGGAATGCGCAAGTTTGCACCCGTAAGAGGGTCACAGGCGATATGGACTCTGCATTCACCAACGGACGATTCGCTCCCACAATTGCAACCCCAGGTGTTCGTAGGCCATCATTGTGTTTGGTTAGGAGAAATTCTGGGTCATTGCACTCGAATTAACTCTCAGTGGAATCGTACGAGACGAAGAGGCCTTCCGGTAGGCAGAGGGATACCAGTAGAAACGGGTCAGCAACACAAAGAGGAAGAAAGGAGAGGACGATGATATGGTGTTGGTGGGAACCAAGGTCGACGAGGAACATGCCAATTGGGGCACGGTGTATAGCATACTGACGGGGATTCGCGTATCTGTGCCGAGAACGAACGCGAAGCTGGATCGGCCGCCGTTGACGGACACAGACTTTAAATCGACTTTCGATATGTGAACACGCCTGCCACTTTTCCCCAGATAGAACTGACTTCTACAGTGCCGGAGACGAACTGGTACCTTCTGCAAAGTACAACTTTAAGTTTAAGGATTATGCGCCTCGGGTTTTCAGTCACCTCCGTGCTCTCTTTCGGCTCGATCCGGCAGATTACTTGATATCGTTAACGGGAGATTATATCATGTCAGAGGTTAGGTCACCAGGAAAGAGTGGCAGCTTATTCTATTTTTCCCGGGACTGCAAATATATCATCAAGACCATCCATCACAACGAGCATAAGTTCCTGCGGAAAGTCCTTAGGGATTACTGTCAGCATATTACTGAAAACCCAAACACACTACTCTCCCATTTCTATGGCCTTCACCGTGTCCAGACGCCGTGTGGCGGGAAGATCTACTTTATCGTCATGAATAACCTATTTCCCCCGCATTATGATATCCATCAGACCTTCGACTTAAAGGGTTCGACTATTGGCCGTGATTATAACGAGGGCGGCCTAGAGAAGAATCCCCAAGCAACATTAAAGGATCTTAACTGGTTGCGTCGGAAGCGGCACCTGGCGTTAACAATGGAGAAAAAGAGACTTTTCTTAAAGCGATTGCACAGAGACGTTCAATTTTTGCAAAAGTTGCAGATTATGGACTACTCGCTTCTGATAGGCATCCACGACCTGAAAAGGAGCAACGAGAACCTACGAGACAAGACGCTGAAAGCCTGTAATTCTGGGGGGTATTTACTGCCTGATGACCAACAATCGGTCCTTATAAAGGCAGCCTCAAATCTCGAGAATACCCAGAAGACAAGAGAGTTCCGGCAAGTAATTAAGGCAGTGAGACCTGTACCGATGGGTCAGACCAGTACCCGGATACCTTCTGAGCTGGTAGAAGGACAGAACACAGAATGTTTCTTATTCTATAAGAACGACGGTGGCTTCGGGCCAGTTCATGACAAGGGTCATCCAGGAGAGGAAATTTACTACCTGGGATTGATCGACTGCCTGACTAATGTGAGTAATGTTCGTATGCCTGTCCATGAAAAATGCTAATATCAAATCTCAGTACGGAATTAGCAAGAAGATCGAGCATTTCTGGAAAGGTCTGTGGCACGACAGGACACAGATTTCAGCAATTCCGCCCCAGGAATATGGCGAGCGGTTCCTCCGCTTCATGGAGGGCATCACGATAGTCCCCGAAGAAGCTACATGTATAGCCTCTGGAAAGAAAGTGGTAGCCGCCGCAGCCGAGCAGGAAAGGGGGCACGTGAGCAACCGGGGTAGCATGAGCCAGCTTAGCAGTGGTGGCACCGAATCTGACAGTTTGCTGCTAACAGTAACAGAGGACGGCAAAGAATCGGCAGCTGGGTTCTTCAGGTATATAAGGATGAGATTGGCTGGGATCTATACATTGATCCGGTGCCAGTGATGAATTATATCTTAACCTCGAGCTCCCTGTATAGTCCTGACTATTAAAAGATAAGGTAGTGCTAGTCTTCTCTTTATAGTAACTATTAGTAAAGTAATTATATAACTTATTTACTTATAAGCTTTTACTTTACTAAAGCCTTAATAATTAATAATATATATAATAATATTAAAAGCTATATAGATTTAATAATATTACTATTAATATTAACTTAATATTAAAATAAAGTAAAATAAATATAAATTAAAAAATATAATTACTTTTTATTTTAATACTTAAAGTATTTTAAGTAATAAATTAATATATATATATTATACTCTTTTTTTTTATATTTAAGTTAATTTTAATTTTATATAAGGCCTACTAAGGAGAGACAACAGCTTATTCGGGACTACCTCGCAGCCTCTAAGGGCACTGAAGCTAAAACTGTAGTATATCCCTATATCGCATCTTTGACAATAGCGTGCGCTTTTTCACTGGCGAGCCGACCCGCTCGAGGGGCTCATGGCCGACAACATCTTGATGCGCATGTATGAATTCACCAATAACACTGATCATCTTCATTTCCTCACTCTACTAGGCCACAAGAAGCCCACCATGCGAGTTTTGGAGATTGGCGCTGGGACAGGCGGCACTACCGCTACAATTCTTCCCGCCCTCAAATCCGACCAGGGAGAGCGCATGTATGGCACCTATGTGTATAGTGACATATCAGCTGGTTTCTTCGTGGGGGCCAAGGAGCGCTTTCGTGACTACCATGCCATCGAGTACTCGGTACTTGATATTACCCAAGACCCGATCAGCCAAGGATTCGAGGAGGGTTCATTCGACCTCATTGTGTCCTCCAACTGTCTGCACGCCACGCCTGATCTCGCCAAGACTTTGTCCAATGTACGGAAGCTTCTTCATCCCGAAGGTCGGCTCTTCCTCATGGAGCTCAGCCCCGAGTCATCCAAATCGGTCAATTATGTCATGGGGCCGCTGGTCGGTTGGTGGCTCAGCGAGGACGGTCGGGAGAACGAGCCATACGTCAGTGTTGGAATATGGCACGAGAAGCTTTTGCAGGCTGGCTTCTCCGGTGTTGAGGCATATGCTTTCGATGGCAACATGAGCAACAGCATCATCGCCAGACCCGTTCAGCCTCGCTGTGAACAACTGAAAAGAGTGAGCATCATCGCCAATGAATTAGACCATCCCGTAGTTGCAGAAGTCACCAAATACCTGCAAGGGAAAGGCCTGGACTTGGACCTTTTCTCCCTCGGTCAAGTGCTCACCCCAGGACAGCCTGCAGTTTTCCTGATGGATTTGGAAGCGACATTTCTCGCCAATATCACCGAAGAGCAGTTCAACTCCTTCAAACGCACTCTTTTCTCGGTTCAGGACGTCCCCTTTTGCTGGGTCACTGGGGCTTGCCAGATCGGTTGCAAGAACCCCGACTACGCGCTCGTTAACGGAATGGCCAGGAGCATCCGCCAAGAGACCGGTATTGATTTGGTGACGTTCGAACTGGAGGTATTTGATGCAAGTGCATGGAAAGCACTTTCTGACCTTCTCGAGACGTTCCCATCGCGAGTGACAGATGGCGAGGTTGATACTGACTTTGAGTCGGAGTACGCTTTCCATGCCGGCACGATCCAGGTCGGCCGAATGCACTGAATCAATGTCAACAGCGAGCTTCAAGACAAAGGACCCAAAGTCCGAATAGAGAGTCTGGTCATCGACAAGCCTGGAATCATTCAAAGCCTTCACTGGAAACAGAAGACGTCTCCGGTCTTGAAGGCGGAGGACTGGGTACAGGTGGACACTCGAGCAGTCGGGCTCAACTTCAAGGTACCAGACACCCGGCGAAGCCATCGCAAGTTACATCGTATCTGACTTTGAATATAGGACTTCTTGAATTGCCATGGGTATTGTCGAGGCCACCAACGACGGTTTGGCTGCCGGCGACTTTTGATTTCGAGGGCGCTGGCGTTGTCACTTGGGTTGGATCCGGTGTCCAGCACCTTGTTGTTGGAGATCGTGTCGCTTTCAGTTCCACGGGCTGCTTCTATACGTCACAGACCATGCCTGAGATCTATTGCACCAAGATTCACGACTCTCTGACTTTCGAAGAGGCGGCGACTATGCCATGCGTCTTTGGCACTGCCATGTATGGATTGGTGGACCTCGCGAGGTTGGAGGCAGAACAGGTAAGATTTGATGTCTCTGTGCCTCAAACAGACACTAAGTAAATACAGTCTGTCTTGATTCACTCGGCCTGTGGTGGAGTTGGACAAGCCGCCATTCAGATAGCCAAGATGATCGGAGCAGAAGTTCGCACTCCTTCCACATCAAATGATTCTCAAAAGAACGCTCACTAACCTTTTGGGCTTTAGATCTTCTGTACTGTGGGCAATGAGGAGAAGATCGAGTATCTAATGAGTGTTTTCGGTATTCCCAGAGACCACATCTTCAACTCCAGAGACATTTCTTTCCGACATGGATCCTGAAAGCAACTTACGGTCGAGGTGTCAATATGGTTCTCAACTCGCTCTCGGGGGGGTTGCTTCATGAGTCATGGAATTGCGTTGCCAAGTTTGGCATAATGGTCGAAATCGGAAAGAGAGACTTCATCGGCAAGGCCGAGTTGGCGATGGACCACTTCGAGAATAACCGAACATTCGTGGGACTCGACCACACGGACCTTTGGGCGCACAAACCTAAGGTAGTAAGCAGAGCCCTGCACAGGAACATGGAGCTCTGCGGGCAAGAAAAACTTGGGCCCATCGGACCGATCAAGACATTTGAGGCCGCAAGAGTTGAGGAGGCGTTCCGGTACATGCAAAAGGGCCAGCATATAGGCAAGATCGTCGTCACGGTCCCCGGAGAGCCGAGCAACCCATGCGCCCGAGACAGAACCGGCACGCCGAGAGTTGATTCTTCGAGATGACCGGACCTACGTGTTTGCAGGTGGACTCGGTGGACTGGGCCAGTCGATTGCTACGTATCTGGCAGAAAAGGGAGCGCGCCATCTCCTATTTTTCTCTAGGTCGGCCACCCAGTTTGCCAAATCCAACCCGGCCTTCTTTGAGGAGCTAGGAAGTTTGGGTTGCTCGGCCCAAGTTGTTAGTGGGAACATTAACAAGCGGGCGGACGTTGAGAAGGCCGTGGTCTTGGCCACTAACCCCATCGCCGGAATCTTTCACGCTGCCATGGCTTTACAGGTATACTGCGGCCAAGCTCTGAATCTGAACCTCTCAGAGCTAATGCTGACCCTGAGACAGGATGCAAACTTTGTCGACAAGAAGTTCGATGCTTGGCAGACAGCAGTCCTTCCCAAGGTGCTGGGCACACGGAACTTTGAGAAGGCGTTGAAGAAGCAACAGGAGTCGCTTGACTTTTTTTTCCTCTTCAGTTCCGTATCAGGAACAGCGGGACAAATCGGGCAAGCCAATTACGCAGCAGGCAACACATTCATGGATGCCTACGTCCAGTATCGACGTGGCCAAGGCCTGGCTTGCTCAACTCTGGCAATCGGCATCATGGAAGACGTTGGTTTCCTTGCTAGAGAGAGGCACCTTCTTGAGGCGTTGCGCGACACATCTCTTCACTTCTTGCATGGGCAGGACCTCCTCGACTCTCTAGAGCTTATGTTGGGTCCACGAGCCTCTCTTGCAAACGGCACCTCTCACAGGAGTACAAGTGCCGAAGAGAAGACTGACGAATACGCCAGGCTCACCAGGGGTTACATCGACGGCAGCCATGTCGTCGTTGGCTTGCGCTCAAAGCTGCCCCTCCTCTCGCCAATGAACCGCACGGGCTGGAAGAAGAGCCCACGTTTGCTTGTGTACCGCAACATAGAAAAACGGGACGAGATTGAATCCGGCCCTGCCACAGACGGTGGCCTGAAAGAGTTCCTGTCGTCGTGTGGGAAGCCGGCGGAGTTGCTCGAGGCCGATGCTGCAGCTGACTTCCTGGTCCATGAGATTGGGACCACTCTGTTCAACTTCATGATGCGAAGCGACGAGGAGCCCGACCTGACGGTGCCACTGGCGAGCGCCGGTGTCAATTCGCTTGTTAGTATCGAGCTGAGGAACTGGTTCAGACAAAATGTGGGCGCTACTAGTATTGCTGATTTGGGAATTTCCACAAGAGCTGACCTATTCGTTGGTATCGGCATCTTTCTTCAATACAAGCTTCATAGTATCAGTATGACCTACAAGAGAACTAGCAAATTCTCTAGCTCGTGCCATTCATATGTGTTCCGCTTGCTACTCGCGTCTACAGTATCATGTTCTAACAATATTCAGTTGCTTAAGCTATTGCCGTCCGACCATCATCGACGCGATGATCAATGCCAAGTGGAAAACCATAAAGTGAACTCAACCTTACTCATGTCTAACAATATCTGCTAATTGCAGAATGGTGACCTGTAGTAGTTGACCCATGTTTCGTCTAGATGCTTTCCAGGACTCTCAACAGTTCAAGTGTCTCTCTCTCCAAGCGAACGATATTGTATATGGCGGGAACGTCACCGTACTTGGTGGAACGACCGTGTATCTATTACTTCTAGGGACATGATATGTGATGGCGAGCTGCCTGCAGGAGCATCCTCTGGATTTTATCGCTTCTGCTCTAGGTTCATGCATAAACTTGTTTTTCTAGAATGGCTTGTTTATTATCGTCGAGACTGCCCAGAGTGGGAAGTCGCTCTTGGTCTTTCGTGGGCTGCGGTTTGACTTCCTGGGTAGCAGTTGTCCTGAGTAAATCATCCTTACGCGAATACCCATTGTTGACTTCAACGCAGTACCAGTAATCAGGTTTGATACCACTGCAGTCTTCCTTAATGGTTGGGTTCTAGATTATGTCAGTAACCTTTTCCTTGTAGCGATGTATTGGCCAAGTACATATTCAACAAACTCTTTCACCGTTAGGCCCTAGTCACTGGCAAATCTCGAGCAACCATCAAAATATTTGATCATTGTGAAAAAAGAGCAGTCAGAAGGAATTCCCGGATCGGTTGGACCATGCGGTGTTGGCCCTTCCCTTGGTTCTTGTGCCACAGTTCTTTCTGGTGATTCTGACGACGCAATGGCAGTGCTTTTCGAGCCGCCGCATTTCCTCTGGACAAGGTCGAGCTGACGTTGCCAGTAAAGGTCATCCTCCGTAGGCGTCCATATGTAAAAGTCGGCTACCGACCACAAGAAGGGCTTTGACATTACGGTAAGAACTTTGCCGTAGCAGGGATGGCAGAGCTCTTCGATTGGCCTTTGCTGATCTCTTGCGATGTGGGAAAAGCCGTCGAGAATTTCTGATTGCGAAGTTAGTTCTACATCATACAAACAATTACTGGTAACAAATCTTGGCAGTAACGCCCCGACTCAGTATCCTTGATGCATGTCTCGTTGAACCCTTGCCACTTGTGACTGATACTGCGCATCCAGAAGCTGGTGGTGCTCCTGGCATCAGAATCTGAGCTGTTCATGTCACCAGCACAGTCCTTCGCTACAGTGTCGTTCCAGATTCGAAACGAATCAGAGCAAGTCTCGGTGCAGATTTTGTCCGCCAGTTCAATATCTCCAACCCACTTTTGGTAATAATTTAGGTTCATGTCGAGAATGTAGCTGTTGCATTTGATTTCGGACGTCAGAGCCTTGGCGCAGCCTTCAGTAACATGACCAGCGACAGATTCCCTACTGATTCGAAAGGCACTAGCAATCGCCGGGAAGCTAAGAGCTATTATACGCGTGATTGCAGTGACTTTCATGGTTGTCCTAGTTGAGTTCGCAGAGCTAAGGAACAGAGATTCCGCTAACGTGAGTATTCTGGGGCCTTGTGTTCTTTTGTTTCCAAATCGTACTTTTTACCTCAGTGGGTTATAAGTGGAGTGTAAACGGCACAGTCCAATCACTGCGATAACTTAAAAAGACGCTCAGACACTCTATGAATGCCAAACCAACACGACCAACATGACAAAAGACCTGCAGTTTGTTTCCCCCGAGCCAATTACAAACAAACAAAGCCAATAGCCCTGCAAATCCTGCCGAGTCCCTGGTGATCTGCTGTAAAGATCTTCTAATAGTCCTTACAGCAATAGAGCAGTATTAGCCTATCTAATTACCCTGCTAGTTAATTAATTAATTAATACTTAAAG
>JAAOAR010000775.1:0-59812 GCA_013395995.1 Fusarium pseudoanthophilum | reverse complement strand
CATTGTTTCATGCTGTCGTGGCGCCACGACAGCATGAAACAATGCACTTAGGGCTATTTCTATAACAAAGGAGCCAATCGCCTTGCTTCTGGTTTCGAGAATTATGCCCACGTCCCAGATTATGCGACCCAGGGGGCTTTTTGTTCGGTCAGATCCACGAGTTACTTTATCTTATACTACCAAATGTGACCTACAAGTCCCCCTTCTGAGCTGACGAGTATCAACGAGTGCTGGACATGAAACCCGGCCCCCGCACGGACCTGCACGACGTCGCAAAGGTAACCTCTTTTGGGTGAGATTAGCCGCCGCCGTGAAGATCTTTCAGTAAGTGGCGTAAAAGCATTGGTTCAAATACGTCCTGTTCCCTGTAAGGCTGTGTACCTCATGCCCTCATTGCCGCCGGACAGGTGCAGTCGTAGGTCAGATCGCAATTAAAGCTGATCAAGAGCGCCAAACTCACCAGAACTTTGATCTATCCCCATCTTCGCACTTCTATAACATGGATCCCCTATCCATACTAGGAGTGGCTGCCGCCACGGTTCAGTTCGTCGACTTCAATCAGCGACTGTTTTCAGAGACGTGGCAAATCTACCGCTCCGCATCTGGGCAAACCCTCCAGTTGAAGAATCTCTCGGCTATTTCAGCAGAAACCTCACAACTCTCCACAGCTGTAAAAGCATCTCTACAAGCCTGTGAGCAGGGCACATCTGCTCTGGATGGTCCTGATGAACAGTTACTTGACCTTTGCCAGGAGTGCGAGGATATAGCGTATGGGATCATCACCTTAATCGATAAAGTCAACGGGCCGTTTAAACAAGAGCTTTCTGGGGGCCACAAGCCAATTGGTGAATGCTTCCGAACAGCACTCAAGTCTTGGAGCAAGCAGGAGGAGATTACCAACATAAGTGGGCGGCTTGTAAAATTGCGACAAGATATAACGACTGCGGCAACTATTTCGATCTGGTAAATTCTTTCATCTTTTCTCTTTCATTATTTGCTTTCTAAACTTTATTCTAGGCGCAATTCGCAGAGTACCAAGGATTGGGAGCACCAATTCAGCAGCAAACTTGACACCATGATAGAAATGCTGTCTCAGTCTCTGAGAATAGCCGGACTTAAAGACCTAGACCAGCAGAAGAACGACAAAAAACAAATCGCTGAAAATACACAAATAATCGAAGGAATAGTTGTCGAATCCATGCAACAGAATAATCTCACGGATGAAATCAAGAGTCGGTTATGGCGAGTAGACTGGAAGCCTGACTCACAGTTACTGGCGTCGTTTCCCCAGGAAACAGGACGGTCGATCAACCAAATCCATTCCCTCATTTGTAACAGCCTCTATTTCGACGGGATATACAACCGGGAAGAAGCGATTACGAAGGCGTTTGACTCCACGTATCGATGGGTATTCGAGGATCCACAACTATCTGCTGAAGGGTCAAGATTATGGTCTAGTTTACCAGAATGGCTTGAGGGTGATGCTGGCCTTCCATACTGGATTACCGGCAAGCCTGGCTCAGGAAAATCGACTATGATGAAGTTTATCGTACAGCATCCAGCATTGAATCGTTACCTGTGAAAATGGTCTGGAGGGTTGCCGTTTTGTACGATTAGGTACTATGCATGGAGGCCTGGAGGGGGGATGGCAAGATCTGAAGATTGGCTATTACGCACCCTGCTCTATCAGATACTCGATTCTAACCCTGAGATGGTCCCATATGTATGTCCACGACGTTGGTCTCTCTTCCATGCAGTCCGCCAGACGGATGGATTACCTGGGAACTCGAAGAGTCATTTGAACGATTCCTACAACTTGAGGAAGGCGGACCTCGCCTTGCTCTTTTCATTGATGGCCTGGATGAGTTCGATGCTGCCCCAACGAACTTATGCAAGAGGATACAGAAAGTATCACGCTATAAGAACGTCAAAATCTGCGTTGCAAGTCGACCTTGGCCACAATTCAGTGATGCATTCACAGTTAGCCCTAGACTCCAAATGCATCTTTTGACAAATGCAGACATTGAAACGTTTACAAGAGGCTGTCTGCATGATGTTATCGCTTTCCAAGAGCTCAATGCTGTTTACCCTGGCCGCGGTGAAGCCCTTATTGTTGATGTTGTTAGAAGGGCTAAGGGCGTTTTTCTCTGGACTGCCTTGGTAAACAACACATTGATGGAACACCTTGTTGAAGGATCGAACCTAGTGCATCTCCAAGAGATCCTCGACACAATGCCAAGTGAGATTGAAGATCTTTATGATGCTATCTATGCCGCTATCCCCACAAGGCTGCTGCCGGAAGTCTCTGCCATGTTACAACTATACGTCCAAGCTTTCCAGCCCCTTGATTGGCTGACGCTTTGGCTAGCAGATGAGGTCAGAGGTAATCCGGCAGCCACTATGGCACTGCTGCAAGACCTTGATATGGAAATGGCACAGGCTGCGCTTCAACGCAGACTCAGTGCTAGAACGAGAGGTATCTTGGAAATCGTGCCACAAACGAAAACCGTCGAATATTTACACAGAACTGCCGCAGAATGGATAAGTCAACCTCGAGTCTGGCAAAAGATACGATCTGGGAGCGTTCAGAATTTCGACCCATATGCATGCCTTCTGCAAGCAAGAGTCATTCAAATGCAAGTCGCAACAGAGAGGCGACGGTATAACCTACAGGATAGCTATAAATTTAGCAAGGATATCACTACAGTATTGTACTATGCGTCTCAGATCGATGGGATATTGATTTCCGACGCACTTCTAACCACTCTCCTGGATCAGTTTCAAGAAGCCTCTTAAGGATCTATGCGACGCATGACCACACAAACCGAGCCAGCATAGCGAAGAACATATCTTGGTCCCCGTACAGTGACAAGGACAATTAGGCGGGCAAGGTAAACAGCTTTGATGGTATGGCAACGCAGTTTGCCATTCTGCCCTACATTCGGTATAAACTAGACAAAGATCCAAAACGGTTCCATCTCGTTCGGTCAAAACGCGCAATAGAACTGCTGGAGCAGGCAGTGTTTGGACCAGAGGCATATTTCATGTCGACACTTAATGTCCTCAATCAGCCAAACATCCGACCTATCTCAGCCGCCCAGAGGTTACAGGCAGTGGAGCTTCTCCTACAGAGAGGCATATATCAGCCCGGATTGCTCTCCCGGATTACTGCCTTCCGTTCTAATCAACAAGATACAGAGATTTGCAGCTACCTCGATGCTGTTGTGGAACTACTCAAACGCTATCAAGCTATGAAGGGAGGCAAAAGAGTTTTTATCAAGAACCTGCTAGGCTTCAAGTAACTAGACTTTAATAAACTATTTTCTCTCGGTTAAGCAACGTGTCTGGCCTGAACGGCGCTGCGCATCCGCCACCACTTTGCTCGCGAGGCCTCAAAGTTGGTATAGTTCTTGACAATGGGCATGTGTGACTAGTCTGCGGATCAGCATAGCCGTAGCCCTGGCCGGGTCGTAGCCAAGTGGTGTAGGCAAAGTTGATGCCAGAGAATGTGACGTCGTGGGCAGGATTATCATAAGTGCCACCAAAGGGAACGAGCGGCTCTTGGATGCCAAGGTACGTCTCGATTTTGCCCACGTCTTGACCCGCCAAGGGTTTGTTTACCTTATTGTCAAGGAAGAACTGGCCACTGTTACCAACATCCCACAAACAGCCGCTTCCTTGGGCTCCATGGGGTAATCGCCGCTTGGGCATCTTATGGGTCCATTCGTCAATATATTTACTGTGAGCTTTCGCTGGCAAGCCATTGCCTGATCGGTGCACGTCTTGTAAAGAGGCCTTTCCGATCTATAGTCAAATCCGATTCAGTGTTCACGTGCCATGCGCCGATACTGCTAAGATTATTAGTTTCACTGAGGAGGCAGCAAAGATAGCCAGATCTACATGGTCGGGTCCGACTACTACTGATGGCAAGTCTATATAGTACGGCCCCAACACGGGAGCTCAGCTCAGCGAACAGTCGTTCCAGCTTACGAGCGATATCGGACTTCCCATGACCACATGGACCAACGGAACTTGCAAGGGAGCCCCAGTGAGGCTTGGAGAGGTTTGGATCAAAAATATAAGCCGAGAAGCCCTCGATGTGTATGCGCAGGAAGCTGCTCAGCGGTATAAGTCAGTTATAAGAATCAACGATAATAACCTGACAGCTTTCTACAAGAAGGGCGGCAACATCCTAGGCTACCACGGAACCGTAAGTTCCATAGCTTACTCACACTCACAACGCGCACTGATACGTTGCAGCATGATCAGCTCACTCCAGTCAAGGGCACAAGACACTACTACAACAAGGTGAAGGATATCATTCCTGAAGTCCCAAGCTTTTACCGCATGTTCGAAGTTCCTGGGCTGCTGCACTGCTCGGGAGGTAAGGGAGGACAGCCTACAAATACCTTCGATGCACTCCGAGCTTGGGTCGAGAACGGGACTGTGCCAGCTCAACTGCCCCATTTCTTCAAGGACGCTAAAGGTCATGAGCAACAACGTCTTCTTTGCCCTTACCCTCAAAAAGCGTGGTTGAGGACAAATGACACTGATAAAGCTGTATATCAGTCGACTGACTTTGTCTGCGTCTGAGAGCTCTGACTACTTGCCTGAATCTAGGGTAACCTGACTTTTGAGGCTTTATCGGCAATGCAATATATATACCTTTGCCAGAAAGCACAGAACTAAACTAGATATTTACTTCTTACAGTTAGTATTTAAATTTTTGTATTATTTATTTTTGTTTTCTGTAGTAGACTATGAACAAGATACATTGAGTCAGCATCCATCTTGACTGCAGTGTCCTGTAGCGATCATGTTTAGCTAGTAGGGGCATAGGGGCCGAGATCTGACTGATAAAGAGTATAAGCTGAAATTTGAGGTCCTCCAGGGTCACAACAAAGTTAGCTATACATCTTTCCTTCTAGCGCGGTTGGAAAAAGCGATAGTAGATACTCAAGGTTCTGCTGCATTAATCTTGTGTTTGTGCTTTGCTCGGCCAAGTGGATAAAACTTGGGAGGTCTAGATAATCGCGTAATCGTCAGGATGTGGTTGGCTATTACGTACTCCACTCCGTATCTTATCAGCGGTCATTTATCAGCTGCTAAATTGATAAGCTTCAACAACTGATAAATACTCTGACTATTAAGCGCTGCCCTTTCGCAAGAAACGGCTATTTTATCGCTTTTAATTGTAACACCATAGTCAACGCAAGTAAAAGGCATGCAGCGCAGATCTCCAGGTACTCCAAGACAGCGGGCCCTACAGGCCTGTGACTTTTGTCACTCCAGAGGCCTGAAGTGTCGCCGATCATCTGTAACCGAGAGGACATCCCGGGAGGATCACGGGGCTTGTCTCACATGCAATGACTATGGGGTCAAATGCACCATGACTCGGCCGGTCCGAAAACGCGGCCGGAAGCCAACGGTGCCGACTGGGAAAAGCAACTGCCAGAAACAGGCCGACAGTGAGACCTCTGATTTCAGGTCTCCGCAATGCATTCGCCGTCTAATAGACATCTACCGGGATACAATGTATCAGTGTTAGTATGTCATCTCCCCACCCGATTTGCGTAAGCTGCTGCTAAACTAATCAAGTTTTCCATTCCTTTCCGAGAATGATCTGGAAAGACGGTGGGCAGACAGTATACCCAGTACCAGGGAGACCGCGTACCTGCTTCTGATGGCACTATGTGCACTGAGTGCCCAGAGCCTCACTCTCAAAGCGGTATTCGATAGTACATTGCTGGGCGACCTCGCCTCCCATGACGCCAATATCTATTTCGACGAGTCCGTTTCCCATATTCCAGCACGCATTCCGGATACACCTGATCTTGACTATCTAAGGTCCTTCGGTCTCTTGGCAGTGTACTCGCTCAGAAGCGGCAATAAGAGTGACCTTCATAGATATCTCGGATTATGCCATGCATGGATCGCTCAACATGGGTTCAATATGGAGAATAACTGGGACAGTTCGATCTCTTTACTAGAGGTAGATGACAGAAGGCGTCTATTTTGGTGTGTCTATAGGCTTGAGATTCATTCAGCTTGTGTCCTTGGGCACATCATCCGTCTTCCCGAAGCCCAAGTCTCTGTGCTCTACCCTCGTATCACGCCTGCTATGAGTCGCGATACGCAGGCCTGGACAGCTGGATGGGATTACATCACCGATCTGTTCCGATTGATGGAGTATGCAATACTTAATCTTCGACAGCGAAAACCTCATAGAGATGTCATTGCCGTTTACTGCGACCGGCCGTCCCCAAAGGCATTGCTCGAGAGTCTGGATCAACTGAAAGCGAGCAAACCTTTCATACTCCGCGTCCTTTCACAGTCACCCGATGACCTTCAGAGCAATCGATGCAAGTTTATGAAGGTTCAAATAACTTGCACTGAGGCTCTGGTAAATATCATGGGACTACTTCATTGCCAGGCCCCAGTTGATGAGGTGATCAAAGTCGCAGAAGAATTCCTTAATGAGATCACCGAGGCTTCTCTCATCATGTTCAAGGTTGCAAGTAGTCAGATCGTCCATCAACTACTTGGTGTTGGCCATATGGTGTATAATGCATTTCTCTATGATGAGAACCAATCCCAATTTGCAGTAGGACGGCTCGTTACGTATCTGGAGGACATTGTCAAGAATTTGGAACAGGATATTCCCACGGCGACCGAGGCAAGAGAACAATTGCGAAAGCTGGCAAAATGTATCATATAAACTGAATTAACACGAAATGAACTGCCCTTGTGCAACATCTCCTTCTCTTCCAAACTTGAGCGAGTGATCTACTAGGTCTATCTTGACTCTCGTCCCGTCTCTCATTCGTGCGAAACAGCCATGCTAACCATGTACTTCCGGTAGGATGGTATGGACCACCGTCGAATTCTTTTCCCATACACGATCATGACGAGAAAAGTAAGTGTACACGCAAGTGATATCATAGCTGCTGTAATGAAGCAGTTCTTCAAACCCTGGGTTGTCCACCATGGTGTAATAGCGTAGCTAAAACCAAAGCCGATCGTATTACGAACCAGCATGATAGAGACTGTAGTCTCACCTGCAATCTCTTTGAAGCAATCAACATTGTAGCTGACGGCAATTGCACCTCCAGCGACACATCCAACTGTAAGCATACCTAGACCAAACACGAGGCCGACCCAGTGGACATGGTAGTATGCACCAACACCCCATGTGATGAGACCAGCTGACGAGATGATACCCGAGAGAAGCAGCACCCAAAGGCGCTGCTCGGGCTCCCTGATACCTCCATTGCGTCGCGCGAGCCATAAAGCGATCCAGTCTGCTGCTTTTCCGACCCAGAGGCAAGCAACGGCAGCTCCAATGATCGGTCCTGCATACACACAACCAACTAGTGCTGCATTCCAATTGTAGGGATTGCTTGACAGGACGGGGCTTGCAGTCCCGTTCAGGACATTGTACCATGCAAGATTGATCCCATAGAGAAATCCAGCCCATGCAACTGTCGGGAACTGGAAGATCATAAGGACAGGCCTGTAGACCATCCGTAGCATGTCTGTGTTGCTGGGTCGACCTGTCACAACCTTGAACCAAGTGTATTTTCCCCAACCAGAGTTGATGTCCTCGTAGAAGACTGATGGAGAAGATGGCAGAGAGTTTCTCGGTGATCCTTCATATGCTTTCCTGTCGGCCTTGGACTTCCCTAAGTCCTGATGTTCGGTATCGGTAGCTGTTTGACTTTCGAGCGAGGCTCCGCGGAAGTACATTGTTTCTTCCATAAAGAAAAACATGATAACGAAGCAGATTGCACAAATAATTGCTCCGAAATGCATCGTCCACCTCCACCCAAAAGCATCGTTGAACCATCCTGCGACGAGAGGGGCAAGAAAATTGGACCCAAAGAGAATAGCAACGTAGAGACTCATGTAAGTCCCACGATTATGGGCGAAGAATAGATCGAACACGGTAACCTCACACAGAGACTCGATTGGAGATACAATGATACCAATCAAGATCCTGTGGGCAAACCATTCCCCAGCAGATGTCGAGTAGGCCGTCCAAACCATTATCGGAATCGTAAGCAACATGGTGGTGAGATAGACGCCACGGCGTCCGTATGTAAGAGCAATCGGTTGCCAGATCAGACAAGCCCAACCAAAGAACAGAAACATGACTCCTGTTCCCTGGACGAGGTTTGCAGTAGAAATACCTGTATCCTTCGTGATGTCTGCCAGGACTGAGTATTGAAGAGAGGTTGCTATACCGGTTCCGAGGACATAAAGATAAGCCATACTGACGGCTAAAAGCTTTCGACGATGGGACCAATTGAGGGGATCATTTGGATCGGAGCTTGGGCGTGGAACGAGGACAATGTCTTTGTGCTGAGAGTCATGGGGCCCTGATGAGTTCATCCCGTTGATGTCAACGAGACGAACAGTGCCAGGAACATCATCATGGTAGACTGAAGATTCTGTCATCTTGAGAACACGGAAGCAATTGAAACGTTGGAATGTCGAGACATCGACTTGATTGTAACGGCAGTTATGGTCTTATATCCAAAATGGAAGTGACATGGGCAGTATGTAACCTGTAGGCCAATCAGAAGTACACGATAACAGCTTATCAGACCTTTCAGTCAGGCAAACCGTCTTATCCTGATAAATACAATCAACAGCTAGTAAACAATTCATCAGCTGCTAATTAACATGATAATCGGCTTTAATCGCATTATTTAACAGCTGCATATTTTAATTAACAGTTGTAATTTCCCTTGCATTGCAGCATTGCTAGGTATTCTAAGGCATATCTCAATACTTAAATAATGCTTTCTCACTCGATGGTCTTACTGTAAATTTGAAGCTTCTATTACTCTGCATTACCTAGAGACAGCTTCTAAAACATCAAGTCCCTACCAACATGGCCATCGATAACCAGAGTGATGTAAGCTGCATTGCCATCCAATGTGAAAAAGGTTACACAAATACTGACTCTGCAGACACTCTCTATTGTGGACGCCTCAATTGCATCCCTCGCATCTGCACTTTCTCAAGGCCATATCAACAGCGTTGAACTGACTGCCAAGCACCTGCTAAGAATCGCCAAGTATGACCGCCGGACCACTCAACTCAACGCTATCCCAGTCATCAATCAAGATGTGTTTGATGCTGCTCAAGCATCAGATCAGCGTCGCTACATGGGCAAGTCACTTGGTTTGCTCGATGGAATTCCTTGCACCATCAAAGATTCTTACAAGATCCGAGGAATGACGGTAGCTGCTGGGTCTCCCGCTTTCAAGGATCTTGTCGCAAATGAAGATGCGTTCACTGTTGAGAAGCTGAGAGACGCTGGCGCTGTGTTCTTGGGCCGTACCAACATGCCTCCAATGGCTGCAGGTGGTATGCAGCGAGGCGTTTATGGTCGTGCTGAGTCGCCCTACAATGAAGCATATCTCACGGCTGCTTTTGCTTCAGGTTCATCTAACGGGTCTGCCACAGCAACCGCAGCAAGTTTTGGTGTTTTTGGCATGGGAGAAGAGACCATCTCCTCTGGCCGTTCACCCGCTTCCAATAATGGTTTGGTGGCATACACTCCCTCTAGAGGTCTCATATCAATTAGAGGCAACTGGCCCCTTTTCCCCACCTGCGACACTGTTGTTCCTCACACAAGAACTGTGGAAGACATGTTTGCGCTTTTGGATGTCATTGTTGCAGCAGATGACAAGACCAGCTGTGACTTTTGGCGTGAGCAACCTTTCGTCAAGCTCCCCAATGTCGATTCTGTGCGGCCAAAGACGTTCTTTGATCTCTCTGATCTCAGTGCTCTCAAGGGCAAGAGGATCGGTGTACCAAAGATGTACATTGGCGGCGTGGACTCTGACCCGGATGCACGAAAGGTCCATACTCGCGAGAGCGTCATTGAGCTTTGGAGGCAGGCCAGGGCGATACTTGAGGGACTAGGTGCTACTGTTGTTGAGACAGACTTTCCACTCGTCACTGAGTTTGAGAAACCTCTCGATGGCGAGAGCGAGTCAGAAACACCGCCTCATCGCAATGAGATTGATATGTGCCAATTGATGGCCTATTCTTGGGACGACTTCCTGACAGCGAACCAAGACAGCAACGTGGCAACCACCCTTGCACAAATCGAGTCGTCGACTATATTCCCCCATCCTCCTGGATGCTTACCTGATAGGTACGACGCCAACGATCCTCTTGTCCGACATACAGCTGTTGTTGCCCACATCACCAATGGCCGAGTTCCGACTTACAACATTCCAAACCTTGGTCCGGCACTTCACAATCTTGAGTTGAAGCGTAAGTCGGCTTTTGAAGACTGGCTTGATGCTTTGGAGTTGGACATGGTAGTATGGCCTTGTAATGCCGACGTGGGCAAAGCTGATGCAGACATCAACGAAGAGTCTGCAAAGCATGCATGGCTCAATGGTGTTTTGTATTCGAATGGAAACTGCGCAATTCGTCAGTTTGGTATCCCGACAGTCAGTGTGCCAATGGGAGTCATGGCTGACACGAGGATGCCTGTCAATCTCACCTTCGCATCCAAGGCTTATGATGACAAGAATCTGTTTCGATATGCCTATGCGTTTGAGAAGGGCAGTTCTCTTCGTCAGCAGCCATCGAGAACCCCACAGCTGGTGTCAGATACTATTGTGCGCGGTCAAGAGTGTAAGGACATTGGATCATCACCACCCCAACTGACTATGGATGCAACAGTGTCAATTGTAAATGGAGAAAGACAATTGAGGATTCTTGGTACAGTTGATGAGGACGAACTGTCTGAATTGCATGTTTATGTTGACGGGGAGGAGTTGGAAGACATCAAGATTGACCATGGGAAATGGGAGGTACAGGTGAACGCGAAGGAGGTGCAGAGGTCTCGACCAGAGGAAATCAGCGTCCCGGAGTTCAGCAAGTCAATGGTGTTGGCTCTAGTTAAGTGTAAGACGGGAAGGTCTACTGCTAGAATGATGTTCATTTAGTCGCAGCGCAACAATCACCCATTCTTTTCTACCTACCTATTTACTGGCCTTGCTCCATCATTGCCACTTCAGTAGACGACATCGAGATCCAGTCACTTGTTTCCCAAAGTTACCAATGTCGGAAAACTAAGAGCTTCAACCGCTTCAGGCGCCTTATCCCCTAGTGATCGAAACACCTCATCCAATGCTTCCCACTTCTCATATCGACGCTGGCCGCCCTCATCATATGCAGAAACCTCCAAGTCCTTCACTCGTGATCGTACGACCCATCCCTCACGGGAATCTGCCACCGCCACCGCCTCATCTACCCATGTATACTGAGACCAAGGCTCTTCTCCATAGGCGAAGGCCGTCCATCGTCGCACAAAGCCGACGCAAGCATCGCGCTGTCTCTGTAGAGGTAAGCGCTCCATGAAGGTCATAAACTGGTAGATGAGTTCGATGAAGTGGTGACCGAGGACGTTGGAGAAGAAGGAACCGGGGAAGGGATTGCGCAGTGAGAGGATACAGCGATATTGTTTCTTATCACTTTGCCATAGCTCTTTTGATAGGACGTGACAAGGTACTTTTTATGACTCATGTTAGTGTTTCTGAGACTGACGGGTTGCATGTGAGGTTGTCTTACAGGAGAACATAACATCACCACACAGTGTGCATAACCTGGTCCAGAACAAGTTTTGGTCCATGGCTCTGGATATTTCGTATATCTCTAGTACTCTCTTGGAATTGTCTACTCCAAGTGCATCTTCTACGTGCTTGTAAAAGACTTCAGGCCGCACATCCATAAGGTTGTGGGCAAACAGATAACCCTAAGCTCTGTCAGAACCACGATCGATACACGACCTAATGTTTACTACTCACCTCAAAGACTGCATCACCCGTGACGATGGCATCTACCCAGGAGCACTCGGATATTATCTTTGCGTGATTGAGGTAATTGGGAATAATGGGAAAGAAGCTTTTGTCGGCCAGTGGTGAGAAAGCTGCCTTGTTGATAGACAAGGCTGCATCAACAATCTTGGCAGTTGGCACAGCTCTAAGCTTCTCGAGGCGCTGGGGGTCATCAGCTCTAATCCCACAGAACTTGAGCAGTGCCTGATATTCTTCCTCTTTGTTTGCCAGGGGCTTGGGGCTGATCGCTGACGCAGTTCCAGATTGTAGAATGGCTCGATCGAAGAGGGGGACGTTGGAGCTTAGGTGGAAGGCGAGTGAGGAACTGCCAGCGCTTTCGCCGAATGCAGTAATCCTGTTGATGTCACCCCCAAAACCCGAAATGAACTTTTGTACCCATTGGAAGGCCAGACGTTGGTCGTATAACGCAAAGTTGCAAGGGCCTTCGTTGAGCTTTGACGCCTCGTCGACGAGGTCCTAAAGATTGTTAGAGCAGGTTCCAGCATGCGTATGTATAGGTCGCTACTTGCCTGGCATGCCAGGAATCCCAGGAAATGAAGTCGATAGCTTGGCCAAGTCAGTAAGAAGTCATCAGAGGCGAAACAGAAATGTGTACTGGATGCTAACTACGATGATGGGTCTCGAGTCCTCGCATGCTTGGGTCACCATTCTCGTTGTATCTGTAAAATTGATGTTAAATCCGCGTCTCGTGGAGCTGGACGGGACAAGAGTCGAGTTACCATTAGGGCCACCATAATGCGCACCAACCGTAAAGCCTCCACCATGGACATACACCATGACGGGTACTTTGTGGGTATCCCCAGACTTCAAGACCGACACTGGTGCTGTGATGGTCAGGTTGAGACAAGAAAACTCATCATATTGTCGCTTTTCGGTCCCTGGAATTGGACCACCAAATGGCTCCATGCCCTGCTCAGTTTGAGGACAGGCATGGCCGTATTCCGTGAACGTGCGTTGTTTTGGTGGTAGCTCGCTGATCATTGTGGCATGTCGGAAACGTGCAGCAACATGACCGTATGGAATGCTACGAAACTGAACAACATGCTCGTTTCGCTTTCTTCCAATAATTGGACCGAGTTGAGGGTGCTCATACTCCTGAGGATGGAAACCATTAATGATCATTGTGTGAAAGCTGCTATTGGTAAGAGCCTATTGATAGATTGAGTCCAACTATACAGGCATCATCTACTCTTTTAATATCGGTGGGCTATAGACGGAATCCAGCTACCTGAAGTGCGGGCAATGCATCTCCACTCTGGTTGATCCATGTCCATCGGGGACGCTAGGGGCTACTTTTTAGCTTGTCTACAGTACCTAGTTCCCCACCATCGGGCCACCATCTTACCGAGGTGAGGCATCTCGTTTTACGAGCTTGGCGACTCCCCGCGTGCTGTGTGAGCAACAGGACGGAAGGTCCGGGGAAACGTTGGTGTGACGATAATCAAGAAGAATGTTATACAATCGCCGTCTTCTTGGAAGACTAGACACAGATTGAACCTCAACAGTGGACTTGCCAAATGGGAACAAGATGAAACCAACATTTGGGAGTAAAACAACCTATTTACATAAGGTCCATAGTATCCCTCAGCTCCAATCTCTAGCTCGTTTCACACCTAAGCTATAGCCCTTCATAAGACAGTCAAGGCTCATCATCATCATGCGGAACGAACGGAGGATAGATAGGAAGCGGCGGCCATTCAGGTCGAGTGTAAGCACCAGAGAAGACATGTCTTCCAGACCCTACAACCGCCGGCTCTCCACCTGGTAGTGTGACTTCTGCCTCCGTATTTCCAGGAATTGTGGCCGACAGATGTATTTCATCGCCTCTCAGTTCCCAACTTACGTCTATCTCGCCATAAGGGCTGATGAATCGAGCGTGACAAGACGTGATTGTCCCTCCTGGCACTGGCGCAATCCTTATTCTCTTCCAACCAGGCTCCAACGGCTGTATACCGGCAATAGTAGTGTGCATCCAATTTGCTACAGCGCCCAATGCGTAGTGATTGAAGCTTGTCATGTTAGATGAGTTTAGTGTACCGTCTGGAAGCATGCTATCCCATCTTTCCCAGATAGTTGTAGAGCCCATAGTGACAGGGTAGAGCCAAGATGGCGGTTTTCTATGCATGAGCATTCTATAAAAGAGTTGGTGTTGGTTGATCTTGTTGAGCGCATGGCCTAAGATAGGTGTCCCTGCGAAGCCCGTGGCGATCTTGAAGCGCGCGTTGCGTTTGATGAGATGGACAAGACGCGCCGCCGCTGCATCTTGCTGTCTGGAAGTGGGGAAGAGCGAGAAGTGGATGGCCAGTGCAAGGGCGGTCTGAGTATCTGACACGGTTCTTCCCTCGTCTGTGATGTAAATCCGAGCAAAACGCTCACGCAAATCGGCTGCTTGCTTGGTCCACAGCTCTTTTTCCTTTTCATGACCCAGGACAACACAGATCCGGGCCATGATGTCTGTCATGCGGATAAGAAAAGCATTCGAAACTAGGATCTCATCTGTCGGTCCATTGCCGGGGTCATCAGCGGGCGCACCAGGCTCAAGCCAGTCCCCAAGCTGAGAGTGATTGGGATCCCACAGCAGGCCATCTTTGTCTCGCCTAACACCCTTTGTTAACCACTCATTCATGTTATCATAGAGATCTGCCAGAAAGGCTTTGTCACCGGATGACTGGTAAAGATCCCATGGTACACTAACGAGTGCGTCTCCCCAGATAGCAGATGGGATATTTGGGCGCCCTTTCCAAATATTGGGAGAGAAAAGCGGCGGAACACCTTTTCCATCTTCGATCTGCTCAAAGGCCAGACCTCGAAGCCAGGTTTTGAGAATGCCCCCAGTATCATAAAGATAGGCTGCAGTGGGAGCGAACGCTTGAAGATCGCCGGTCCATCCAAGCCGCTCATCTCTTTGAGGACAGTCTGTAGGAACTGAGATGAAATTGCCCCTCATGGACCAAACTACATTTTCATGCAGCTTGTTCAACATGTCGTCTGAGCACTCGAACCATCCAGTTCGGGGCATATCTGTGTGGATGACAACGGCGTGGAAGTTATTCAGGTCGACCTCCTCAAAGCCGTAGCCTATGATTTGCACGTACCGAAACCCATGGAACGTGAAGCGAGGCTCATAGACCAGGGGCTCACCCGAGAGGATGATAGTGTCGGTACACTTGGCCTCTCGTAGTGGTGCAGTAGCACACTCACCATTTTCCAAGACCTCAGTATGTACGAGATGAACAGTATGACCCCTTGGCCCAGTAAGGTCACATCGTACCCAGCCAACCAGGTTCTGCCCGAAGTCAAGGATGATGCTTCCTTGGGGACTCCGCAATTTCTTTTGCGCGGGGAGAGTTTGTATGCGCCGGACTGGTGGGCTATCATACGGTACTTGTAAGGTCGAGAGATTTAGTTTACCCAGGCGAACGTCCTGCCAGTCCTTATCGGCGAATGACGGCCCATTCCATCCAAGGCATTCCAACCTTGAATCGTACAATTCACCGTCATAGATCTCGGCTTGAAGTAGGGGTCCATGGCTCCATTTCCAACTGCTGTCTGTTCCGATGACCTCGGTACTTCCGTCGTTGTATGTGATGAGAATTTGAGCAAATAGACCGATTGAAGAGCCCCAGATATTCCTCTCTCCGCCTCCAAAGCCAAGCCTGCCGCAATACCAGCCCTCAGCTACCTCCGCGGCGATGACATTCTCTCCTTTCTTCAGATTTGCTAAGACATCAAAAGTCTCATATGGCAATTGATGGTCGTAAGAAGTCCACCCAGGCGCGAGCACGTGGTCTCCAATTCTAGTCCCATTGACAAAGCTCTCATAGAGACCGTGTGCAGTGATATATAAGCGAGCATCTTGTGGCGTTCTCTCGAGATGAAAGCCCTTTCGAAAGCGTACGGGTTGAACAAGCTTAGATAAATCGCGCTCAATTGAGGGTTGAATCAAGGTGCATTGCCAGTCGGTGGTTTTCAGCAATCCAACCTCGATCTGCAGAGGAGCCGACCATGACGTCCATATCATATTTTGTGACTGTGCCCGAACTTTGACTGTTATGAGCTCTCGCGATTCAAGTCGTCGGAATGGCCATGGTATATAAAGTGACTGTGAGGATACGACTGAGAACGCTTCGGCTTTGCTAGCATGACCATGCTGTATTGAGATTTCGTGAGCACGCTGGAGCCACTTTTCTTCCGAGCCTTCAAATGACCAAGAGATGCGAGGCTTCTCCTCGTTGATGACTGTAAATTCCCGGTAATGCTCGACACGTAAGTCGATGACCTTCATAGAAACCATATTGTCTGGATTCATTGCGATTCCCAGTCTGATGATGGGTGTGCGTCACATTGTTTGGAAGAACAGCATTGGCTTTTATGGTCTAGGGTAGTAATGACGAACTTGGCGGGGAAGATCCCCGATGTTTTTCCCATTCGCCGGTAGATAACCCGAGCAATGACCACGGCAAACTCTAAAATACCTCTAGTACTAGTTAGGCTAAGTGAAAACACTAGCGATCTTGGGTGAGCCTGGATCGTGGTTATTAAACATGAGCCCCTCAGCTGACCACAGTACCTAAGCTATCTGCTCCGAAACTGAGACAGGCAATCTTCTTCCATAGATCAGCCGATGTTACCAAGACTTGCTTGCTATCTCAAACGCTATCATCCAGTTACCGATAGCGTTCTAGGTCATCCATGACTTCCCCGCCTTCTCGGTCATGGTGGTCTTCATCGGTTGAATCTACGCTGACATGGCCGAGCCTTCGTCCCTACAACCTCTTGGAGGCCACCCTGACCTCGGTTATTGATACCGACGACGACTTTGAAGCTGTCAGGCTGAATGCTGATCCTCACTATGCCTCTGTTCGTCTGCAGGCTCATGTGCCGCCGTCCAATGGGGGAATCGATGATCGAGCCGAAATGACGCGGCTTCTCGAACAATTCATCAAGTACATTCACGCTAAGCAACCCCTGGTCGACCTTGACCTTCTCTACAATCAGATCTCCGTAGTGGAAGAGGAAGGGCTTGGCTGGGATGCATCCACATGTCTGCTGGTAGTTACTGCAATTCCAAGCTCCTTAAAAGTCGTAAGATGTACAGATTTAGCTGACTAGCAAGGTAGTTAATGGCTTGTGCGCTTGGGGGTATCTGTACGCCATATGACCACAGCAAGTTGGAGGAGTACTCCAAGCCGTCAATAAATACGGAGCAGTACCTGCGCAGCCGCGAGTACTTCGATGCCGGTCTCAAAAGACTTGGCTTTATCATGGGCCACGCCAGCATCGTCGGTGCACAATGTTTCTTCCTGGCTGCTGGGTACTACATAACAACGTTCAACCCGCTTGCATCATGGAGATGCTTGAACAACGCGAGTATCATGTGCAAAGATGTACTGAACAGGAGCCTAGGTGGGCCAGCCATGCTTCAGACGGCCTTGCGGAGCTCCAAGACGAAACCAGATAATGCACATCGTAAACTATTCTGGAGTTGTCTCAAGACAGAGAGGTTAGAGCCCACTTCTGAATGGTGCACCACCGAGTCGTCCAGGCTGACGATTGCTTATGTAGAGAAGTTGCCTCTGAATTGGGGCTTGAAGTTGCAAATGCGAAGCTGATTCAGTATGAGAACCAGTCATCGCTATTGCCAGATCTAGAACCCTCATGGTCATCCCCTTCCGGCATAGGTGCCAATTCTGATTCATCGGCCGCACAACACGAGCAGAGCTGGATGTACTATCTGACAGACATCTCACTTCGGAAGCTGGAAATCCGAATCGAATCATTCTTCGCCACTCAACAGGCAGAGCAGCATCAACCAGAGAGTGTGGACCGCGAGTCGTTCTATCGAGACATTCTGAACACCCTGGCAGATCTAGACAACCAGATCATGCTACATTTCGTTAATCTTCCCGATTCTATCACCATTGAGACCGACGAGTCCGGGCATTCTCCCGATGACTTGCGAGAATACTTGAGGCTCCGATTGATCATCATCCGCCACACACTGAGCAGGCCTGCCCTCCACTTCATTCTTCATCGAGACCTCGATGGATTATCCATGCCGCTGCGAGCTCAGGCAATCGAGCTTGCAAATAGAGCTCTACGGATCGATAGATACCTTGTGACCCATGGACTAACTACACATCGCCATCCCGGAACTTGGCTTGGTATTCGTTACTGTACGTGTGCGGCATTGGAGATCATAGCTGCAGCAAAGAGTGGTATACCGGGTTTAGACTGTCTTCCAATCTGGGAGCCGGGCATGCAGAAGTTTAAGATTGCACTTAAATATTGGGGTGCTGAGAGTGCAGATGCGAGGATGTATCTTGAGTGGATTGTACGCCTGGAATCGCTACCGCTTGAAACTGGTATCTCAACTATGGATGATGGTTGAAGGCACAGAAAATCTCATGGTTCTATATCAAATTGGCTGAGCAAATATCCGCACTTCCATGTGTCGGTCCCCTCGTCGTGTGATAGTAGCATTCTCGTGTGACCAGCAACCAAGCGACGCCAGTCTGCAGGCAGCGTCAGTGACTGACAATGGGTGAAATCCACCTCTCCACGGGCTGCCTTTGTTTTGGCGTAGTATACTGAAAGGAGTGTTAGGCAACTTATGTATGAAAAACGGTACGAGAACACTGCTTCCGGATTGTGGCAGGTTGGCTGGCTGCTTACGGCACTACGGCTTGACAGAGACTCTCTATCTTGCCACTTCTTAAGATGCAGGGCCAAGACCTCGGCTGTCAGCAAGAGACACTCGTCCGCAAGGCTTTCTATCTCTTGTAAGATGTGTTGGGGTGACTGGACAGACAAAGGAATGTTGGCCGTGTCCAACTTCCGTAGAAGAGAAGGCGAAAGGTGCAGGTTCAGACACAAATAGACACGCAACAAGCGCACTGTCAGTTCCCTTCTCTGCGTCCTCTCATCTTCGGAGGTAGTCTTATCGAACGAATGACTAAGGCTGGTGGACCTTGAAACTTCCCCGTAGATATTGTTCCTTGGGCCTGTGAGTTGGTTGAGACGCCAACGTAAATACTTCGCCTGGCCCAGTAGCGAATACAGGTCTTGCCAGCTGCAGACTTTTGATATGGAAGCCAGGAGTTTGTTGATGTCTTTTCGAATTGGGTGCAATGGCTGCAGCTTGTCTGTGATCTCGAAAGGAAACTCTCCAGTCATGTCTCTTATGTGAAGACTGATCGTAGTAGGAAGATTGGGGTTTTCGCTTGGTGAGAATGATTCGATAGCTGCATCTTTTCGGCCGTTGTCTGGACAAAGCTCCAGCTCAACATCCAAACGTCTGTAACAGATAGGTCAGTAACATTGCTGTGAATCATAATGCTATGGGTAACGAGATCAGAGACTTACTCGAGCAGGTCGGCGCAGAGAACATGGATGAATCGTACCAGATGCCTCTCATCATCCGGCAAACTTGAAACTATCACATCCCTCATACTCTCGATAGCTCGATAGAACATGTTTCGAGCCCTCCGTGACGCAAAGTTTAGCAGATGCCAGAACCCAGCTAGGCACAGACACTGGGCGGTGAGCAGACCTGCAGGTTCATCAAGGGCCCAACCGAGTCTCCGCTTTGCCATAGTCCAATATTGATACGCAGATCGGCGGGGGCTGGGTATATATGAGCCTGAAGTAGCAGATGCTGGACTGAAAGAGGTGGCTTGAGGCGTCGAGGCATCATGACCAGAGCGGTCGCAGAAGGATGCGATAGCACAAACCAGAAAGACAAGACATGCTTCAGCACTCCAATCTCCGTCACTCTCTGCTACATTTCGGACGCACCGAATTAGCCCAGGTCTACTGATGATGGGATACCAGACCAGGAACTGAGTCTCAAAACATTGCTGCAGAGTTCGCAGTCTCGCAGAAGACGTGTCAGCACTAGCCTTGGAGTTAGTGGACCTGTCAGGTTCGTACTGGTCAGTGGTGTTGTTTGGGCATTGGACTGAGCTCGGAAGCTGATTCCGCAAAACATCCCACTGTAAAATATTCTCAGCGCTCGACATGGGTGGTAAGCATCCCTGACCTTCATTTAGACGAGGCCAAGTACCGTGTCCGTTTTCCGTGAGCGTAACCGAGGTATGGTTGGGTGGCTCATCAGCATTGAATCTGATTGATGCACCGAGAATTTCATCCCTGGCCCTTGATATGGCACCAAGTATCTGATTGCCCCAATCGTCCAACCTAGATGACAAACAACTGTTAGCTGGCTTCGGCAAAGCCAAGAGGGGGTCCACTCACGGGCTGGTCTGACTATTCTGGCCTCGTACGCAAGACTGGCGACGGCGCTGGCACCACGTACAGGTGGGAAAGCCGACGCAGCGAGTCTTTCTCAGCCTGCAAGCCTCACAAGCAAGTCCCGTCCGGGAACTAGTACCAGGTGGCGGGAGCTCATCACCCGACGAGACCATGCTATTGGTTGACTTGGTACGCTTTGATGGCCGTTCCTCTGCCATTATTAAGTAACGCTCGGCGGAAAATGTAGCGAAACTAGTTCAGATGATGTAGAGAGACTGAGGGGGGCAGTGGAATTATCGGGGCTGAGCCCCGACATTTATGGGCAGTCTTGAGTCCTTCCGGGCTAGACCAACCCCGGACCCCAGACCCCGCAACCAGGGGCTTCGATTGTGTCTAGCGGAAAGTCAAACCCCGCATTCTGGAACACCTCATCTCACAAGATCTGATTGATTTGGAGGAGGGAATGTTTTAAATAAGTGTCTGCATATAACTTTTAAGTAATATATATAAATCATCATGGCCATTTCCCGTGTTCTCCAGTCAATCAGACATCAATAGCCAAAACATCCGTCACCAACAACTTACACGATGGAGAACGACACCAAGCCCAGCGTCGAGATGGTAGAGAAGGAAAAGGGGGACGCCTCCATGGCCGTCAATGAGCACGACGCCACCTCTCTCACCTTGCTTCAATCCCTCAAACAGAACTACAAATCCGTTATCTTCAGCATCCTCATGGCCACTGGCCCCATGGCCTTTGGCTTCGATATCATCATCGTTGGCGTTGTCACAGCCTTCCCAGCCTTCCTGTAAGTCCCATTGTTACAAAACATCCCACAGAACTATTCTGATTAACCAAAACAGGGAGAGATTCGGCGAACTTCGAGATGGAATGCCTATTCTGCCATCTATGTGGCTGTCTCTCTGGAATGCTTCGATGCAGATCGGTTTATTGATTGGTTCCGTTATTATCGGCTGGGTCGCTGATCGATTCGGGCGAAAGATCTCAATGATGACTGGATCTATTATCACTGCGGCTGGTATCGCCGTGGTATATACTTGCGACTCGAGCGACTCCATGGACCATCGCCGCGGGATGTTCCTAGCCGGCAAGATTGTTATCGGTATGGGCCTGAGCATGATGGCTACCACCTGCATGACATACAATTCTGAGATCGTCCCTGTCAAGCTGAGGGGTTTTGCCCTATCTTTGTTCCAGTTTCAACTCGTCTTTGGCCAGCTCATCGCCGCCGTCGTTGCTGGGAGCCAGATCCCTGACGGTCTTCAAAGAATGTCTTATCGTATCTGCTTCGCTACCCAGTGGGCCCTCGCTGGCACGGCCTTCATCTCGGCCCTAATTGTCCCCGAGTCTCCGGCTTGGCTCCTCCGAAAGAACGATGAGGCCGGCGCCCGCAAGTCTTTCAGCTGGCTATACAAACCTTCCCAGGTCGAGGCTGCCATGGTCGCCCTCCAGTCAACCCTCGAGCACGAGAAACAAGAGCAGGCCGACGCAGCCGACGTGACCTGGTCTGAGTGTTTCAAGGGCCCCAACTTTCGCCGGATGCGTATCATCATCTTCGCCAGCATCGTTCAGCAGTTCCATGGCACCACCTTTGTGGCCAACGGTACCTACTTCATGATTATCGCTGGCCTCTCCCCACAGAAGTCCATCATGGTCCTTGAGATCGCCTCTGGTCTGTCCCTGGCTGCGATCATGGTTTCCTGGTTCCTCGTCGACTATCTAGGTCGCAGACGTACTATAATGGGCTGTACAGCACTCCTGGCAGCAACCTGGCTCTCTGTTGGCATCGCTGGCTTTTTCTCAACTCAGGCTGCACTATGGTATATGGGTGTTATGATTAACCTTGTTATGGTGTTTTTCAACATTGGTTCCGGGCCAGTCATTCCCATCATTGCTTCTGAGACCTCTTCTGTCCGACTCCGTGCCAAGGCCAACGCCGTCGGTTTCATCTGCAACAGTTTCGTGTCCTGGGTATTTAACTTTTGTGTCCCTTACATCTTCAACTCGGACGAGGGAAATCTAGGTGGCAAGACTGGTCTCATTTTTGCTGCTTTGTCTGTCATTGCCTGGGTAGTCTTCTGGTTCGATCTGCCTGAGATGAAGAATCGAACCTACCTAGAGCTGGATGAGATGTTCGAGAATAAGGTCAAGACTCGCCAATTCCGCAAATACCAGTGTCAGGGTTCCATCTAAGAAAGCTGTTCCAATAAGTGAGTTGGAACCAGGAACTCTGTTCCTCACAGTAGTACTTAACCTTGAGGTTTTATCTTCTTAACAGTAGTTATTTATCACCTTAACAAGACTATATATATTATAAATAAGTGTTCTATTTATAATTCCTTTCTATATATATATTTAGTCTTTTATCATTACACTGGTTCTCTATAAGGAGAGTATTTATTAATTCTTCTATATAGACTTCTTTTAAGTTTGTTACCCTGGCATTTCGCCTGTACTTTGGTTTTTAACCCAGCACTCTACTTCTCCTTAAATGCTAGTTAAGTGCTCCCTGCTTTAGACATAGGATAGTATTTATTAACAGGTTTGGGTTCATTACTGTAAGTATTTAGTATAACTTACAGATTATCCTAGCTTACAGCACAAGACTTGGGCAAGTTTAAGAATGAACGAGAAAGTCGCTGTCAGCTACAGGTCAAACTCCTACCTTAGTAATATAAATATAGATCGGGTACTACGCCGTCGTATGTGCTGTTACTGATGGTTGGTATAGAAGACTTCATAGCGTGGTTTGTGCCGCAGTTGTTGTGTTCGAGCCGAGAGACAATGAGGGGGCCTGGGTTCCATATAGGGAAGTGTGGGGTAATCGGGGCTCGTCCCCGACTATTAAGAGCGTCCTCAGCTTTGTTTATGCATTGCTTCTTCCAGAGTTCTACCGAGATGCTCGCAGATATGACATGTCTTTGGCTCCCGTCTCAAGGTTCTAGCCCATTCCACCGGGTGTCATTACCTCGGTCTGATCAGGTATCTTTAGATAGGACCCTTCGGTACATCTCGATGCGAAGTACATGGAGCCTAGACTTTACCCGTATCAACTTCGGCTGTTTTACCATGTTTCTACGTAAATAGAGCTTTTTACTATATGGAAGTCTTCACGCTATGGTCAACGTCCTCCGCTCATGTACACATTCCTGCTCTTCAGTTCTCGTCACGACCTAAGCCATCCCCAGTATGACTGTCGATTTTGAGACCTCGTGGATTTGGCACCCGCATTGGACCGAGAAGCCAGAATCATCCTCTGCGGGTGAATTTGTCTATTTCCGCAAGTCCATCGACTTGAACGATATTCCTCACGACCCTGTCAAGATTGCCATTACAGCCGATACCAGATACAAGCTCTACATCAACAAGTCGGTTGTTCACACTGGTCCCGTTAAAGGAGACGATCAGGCATGGTTCTACGACGTCCTAGACATTCAGCCATATCTCGTCGCTGGCCGTAACAATATTGTTGTTCATGTTCTTCGGCTCTATCATGGGTCACAAAATGCCTCGAGCTTTCCCAGGACCCCATTTCCAGGGTTGCGCATCAGGCATGACTCAACTGCTGGCGGCCTGGAGCAGCAAGCTTTGAACATTCAGACGGATGACACATGGGAGACAGCTATTGATTCTTGCAGATCTCTCCCCGCTAGTGGAAACTTCGATTTCTTCCTCCACGTCTTTGAAAGGGTTGATCATCGGAAATCCCATGCGCTCACATGGGTTGCTGCAAAACCGTATCAGTTCATGGTCAACTGGGGTCTCTCTGTACCTTGGCATCTGCGTCCTCGAATGATCCCATTCCCTCGACTAGAGCAGCTCTGTCTCTCAGCGATTCACAATATCAGAAGTACACAACCTCAGGAGACTTGGCAACGCCTTCTTGACCCGGCCCTGAAGCATAAGGCAGGCATTGTGCTGACCAAGGGCACTGTACATCATGTCGAGCTCGAGGTACCTTACCACATAACAGCCTTTGTCGACTTCCGTTTCGCTAGGCCATCAACTGGTGGTAGCAAGCTGGACATCACATGGTCTGAAGGCTATGAGGAGGGGTCGGCTAAGCTACCTTTTCAGCGAATGAAGGGAAACAGATCCGACACTTCAAAATCTATCGTGGGACCGAAAGATCAGTATATCTTCGGGGGTGCCCAGCCAGATCAAGGTTTGGTTGAATGTGGCATTGCAGAAGCCAATGATGAAACCTTCAGTCCTTTTCACTTCCGAACATTTCGATACCTTGCCATGGATGTTTATGTTGCTCCGGACTCGGATCTTGTTCTGAATGGCATTGACATCATCAAAACAAATTACCCCTTGGAGGTGTTGGCCACCTTTCCCAGAGTTGAGATTGAGGATGAAGGTCCATCATGGTTTCATAAACTCTGGGAGGTGAGCTTACGCACTTTAGAGAATTGTATGCATGACTGCTATGAGGATTGCCCATTCTATGAGCAACTTCAGTACGCCATGGATACAAGAAGCTCAGCACTCTTTACCTATGTGATCTCCCGAGATGATCGACTGGCACGCCAAGCAATCCTACAATTCTACAACTCTTTTCAGCCCAAAGTAGGGCTGACAGCAAGTCGTGCTCCCTGCCACCATCCACAGATTATTTCTCATTTCGCTTTTTTCTGGATCTGCATGGTTACAGACCATTACGAGCAGTTTGGCGATAGAGAGTTCATAGCTGGCTTCTTACCCATCGTTGATGCCATTATATACACCTTCAGCAGTCGTCTTGACCAAGAAACTGGCCTCCTTCGTGTTTCTCAATTAGCTGGCGACTGGGAATTTGTTGACTGGAGTGATTCATATAAGCCATTCGGAATTCCGCCCGCCGCAAAGGATACTGGTTACCTGACCTACACGAATCAGTTGTTTGCATACACTCTACAGAGGCTCAGTGCGCTCGAATTATGCCTGGGCAAGCCATCACGCGCAGATGAACACAAAGATCAAGCTGAGTTGATCGTCCAAGCTGTCAGAAACCACTGCTTCGACGGTACTCATTTCACGGATGGTCTCGCTTCATTGGCGACACACAACCATTATAGTGAACATTGCCAAATTTGGGCAGTTCTCTGTGGCGCAGTAACTGGTAGAGATGCCTTTGAGCTTCTTCATAGCTCTCTTGCTTTGCAAGCCAAAGCGGAAGGACAAGAGGCGCACAAGCTCGCACCGGTATCCATAGCAATGGCGTTCTATAGTTTGAGGGCTTTATCCATTGTCGGCGACGCGGCATATGAAGCTCGGTTCTTCAGTTTCTGGGCCCCTTGGCGAAAGCAGCTTGAACTCAACCTGACAACTTGGGTGGAAGACTACATCACGCAACGATCGGATTGTCACGCATGGGGCAGCCTTCCTCTATATGAGTATACCGCCGAGGTTGCGGGGTTCAAGCTTGCCATGATCAACGGCGAAAGGGTGCTGATCTTCAAGCCGCGGGTACGTCTCTTCAAGGCTTTCGAAGCCAGGGTTCCAGTGAGTGGTACCTGGCAACAGCCGATACTGGCCCGCGTTTCATGGCAGAAGGGCCAGAATGAAGAAGTTTTTCTGACTTTGTCGTGGGAGAGTGAGGGTGAAGAGGTGCCTGAACGAAAGCAGCTACCTCTTCATATAATTCTACCTAATAGGCAGGAAGAAGTTATGGAAACACTCAGTAACAGGCAATGGAAGTTGAGCTTGGGTAGTAAGCAGGTGCTCTGTTAGTAGACTAGCAAATATTCATTTCATTGTTACATAACATTGCATTAACCTCCGGATAGCATGTGCGTCTATTCACGGGACTTCTCTGCTACCTGGGCTCCTTTGTCTTCCTCGACTACTTCAGTAAAGCTTGGGGGTGCGTCGACTTCATCCGGAGGCTGGATCCACGATTCGTTCCTTTGCAATTGAGACGGACCTGTTGCACCGTCAAATGCAGCTTCAGTTTCTGTCCTTTGAACTGAGGTCTTATCACCCAGCCGCCCTCGCTCGTCACTTGGCATCAAGATCTTCAATGGGACTGCACCCAACGCGCTAAAGCGCTCTCCCGCTATTTCACCTATGACCTTCCATGTCAATCTGTGCGAATGGCGAATGTTGTATGTGGTAAAGGTAGGGTTGAGTTTCACTAAACTGCTTGGTCGATGAGGAGATCCAGGTCGTAATTGCTCAAGACGCAAGCCAAGTATGGCTCCAATATCGAGTGGAGGCCCTTCATCTGTACAGGGGATATAGATATCGCCCTGGATTCTGTTCATGGCACTCTCAACACACAGGTCAGTCTCTTCACGTTTTTCATTTGTCTGGGAAAATATAGTTCCTTCGCTTATGACCTCGGTGCTGCTGACGATTCGCATAGATACTGATGTCAATTTGACCTTTTGTGGGATTTGTCTGATGATTTCGCTTGTCGCATTCAAATCTGGAACGACACGTAACTTGAACGGGATCGGAGTTGGATTTTCAAGCTGAATGACGGTTGGGACGTCAACAAAGAGATTGTAGACGAATTCTGGTACACTTGAAGTGCTGAAAGTCTGCTTCATCTTCTGAGAAAATGATAACTTGACATCTTCCATACCGGGGACAAGACGATAGCTCGACATGGTCTGACGGTTCCGTGAACCTTTAAGACCAAAGTTGGCTATGGGAGGGTCAGGACTGAGATTGATGACATTGAATGGAAGGACAGCTTCGGTCATATTAACACAGCCTTTTGCGGTGGCCCTCAAGGTAGCTTTCACAAAGTACTCGACAAAACCCTCAGTCTCTCCAATGGAGCGAAGTGTATAGGTCGATGGTAAAATATGATCTGACGCGCCGAGAGGCAAATAACTCTGGTCTTGGCGCCCGTCTTGCAAGTATCTCGGGTCAACATACTTTGGCAGCGTTATTGCAAACGGCCACGTCTGCTCATCGCCGCCGCTTTCAATATGAAGCGGACCTTGGAAGATATTCTGGGAGCAAGCCGACTCGGGGATGAGATTGAAACGGCCTCGGTAACTAGTTGTGCTGTTTGTGCTTGCGCGATGGATAACGATCTTGGATTTGGCTCTCCCAGATAGAGAGATGGTAACTGATGAGTCTGGACTCACGACAGGACTTTTGCGGTAAACGTAGCCAATAATTGTGTCGCCTGGAGAATATGAGTGCTGATTTCCTTCAAGGCGGATGCCCAGTTCTGGGGACATGGAAGGACCTGTTTGAGGCATTTTGTCGGAAATCAGGATGACAGCGAGTGTTGATAAGTAATAAAAGATGCTGCTTTGTCTCTCATTTTATTCCAGAAGAGACAATAAGAGTACGTACTTCCTACTCTCAGCCTAGTGGGGCGCAGTTGGCTGCGCCTTTGCCCGGATTTGGTAGCGACCGAGTCTAAGCACATGCCATCCAATCAAAGGCTGTGATTGCACAATACGATGCAAAGTCAGCCATAAAGAGTTTAGATCAGACCTTTACTACAAGGGGTCACGGGTAACTGAGGTGCATAAAGTGCATGGGTCTAAACGAAAATACAGATAAGCAAGTTGTCGAAAGAGCAGCAGTCAGGCCCTCATTTATACGTAAATGGAGATAGTCATGATGAGATCAAAGTCTCTAGCCAAAGTCGCCGAGACTATGTTATCTATGGCTTTTTTTCACTGTTACTCTTAACTCTTTGAGCTAATCTTATGCAAGCTTTATGCATAGTTAAAGTGGCCAAGGTGCAAACGTTATGCTAGCATAAGCAAGCTGTGAAAAGCCTACCCTACTCTCAGGCAAAAAGATAACATGTTTCCTAACAACAATCAATGCTCGCAGAAATTCCATTCCATCCTCTCGAATCTCGATTCCTCCTCTGCTTTAAATGATGTCCGCTCCTTCATGAGATCCAAGCGCATCTTTTTGGCTTCTTCCAGATCAATTGGCCAGTCCACATGATCAACCACCTTTTCAACTAACTCCGGTGGCATTATACCACGTCCAGAGCTCAACCCGGCGTGAGTCGCCCACCAATGCTTCTGCTGGGGCGGTACGTTGGAAGTGCTGATGATGGGTATCGCCGGGTCGACGAGGAACAACGCGAGGATTTTTCTGTGACCGGGTTTGGTAGGATCGGCGAGCCTGAATTGCGAAACATGATGTTGCAAGACATTGGGAAAGAATATTGCCCTGCCAGCCTTGGTGAGAACAGAACCAATATCTTGGAAGATACTTCCTCCCAGAGTAATATCAAAAGTTCGCTCAATTGGATCATGCCTGTTCTGCTCATATGAGATCTCGGCAGCCAGGTCTTCCTTGTCAGCGCAAGTCCGGAAATCCAGAGTGCAATCTGTAATATTCTCGCTGTCGTAGTAGTAAAGAGCTGTACTGACAATATGCTCATTCAACAGGCCTTCTGTATGCCACGAACCACCATTGTAGATGGGCTTCTCAGGCGTCAGGTGAATGTTGGCAAGCTTGACAATGACTTGAATCTGACTGCTATTATTGAAAAACCCATTGGCTTTCACATGTGAAGCTTTAATCTTCACATGATCTTTTGCGCTTGGGTCGGCGTCGGGGAGCTTGGCAGAGTGGGTTGATGCAAACCAAGCGTCATCCAAGTTTCTGCGTACCCAATTCGTCTTATAATCCTCTGCCTTCTCTTCACCCAGTTCGTAGTAATCTGGCTCACCATCATCTTCCTCAATGTCTGCCAATATTTCTTCCCATGACTCGACATCGTACCTAGGTTCCTCATCCTCACCAAGAGGACGCCTCCATGGAGTGCAGCCAAAGCCGTCCTCGATATCACAGAGTTCAGGGCAGGGGCACTCATCATATTCGGCCTCAGATGTTGTGAGGCGCTGCACCGAAAAGGAGTCTTCCCAATCGTAGATGATATCCCAAGCTGGTAGTGACTTTTCGATAAACCTTTCAATGATGGGGTAGAGACGGGCATGTTCTTGTGGATGAAGATTGTTGATGTAACTGGCAATCTTAGCTTTGCCAGTCTCCGGGTCAAGGTCAACATCGCATGGTAACCATTGGAACTTGTTTGACAACACCACGACCTCGTCTTCGCAGAAGCCGCCCTCTCCGATGATATGAGTTGTCTGCTCAGACCCCGGTGCGCGCAGTAATACGCCGGTACCACAGGAAGCAAGGGCATCATCGATCCCGATGACTCTGTCATTGAGAACCCTGGAGCGACCATACATCAAAGGCCAAAGTGAAGGGTGCACAAGATCAAGGACTTGTTCTTTGGAGTTGGGATGCCAGTCTTGCAACTCTGGGGGAACATCTTCCAACGGCTTCACACTCTCTTGGAGAGCTTTAGCCAGGTCAGGTGTCAGTAAACTGTCCGATTTGATGATAGTAGGTGTATAGTCGTAGACAGGCATTAAACCGGTCTTCTCGTATAGCTCTGCTTTAACTCGCAGCTCACTGATGCACTGTTTGAGTATCAGTATTATAGTTTCAAGAACCGCATGCTTCAACTTCGACTCACTGCATCGGCCATAGAAGAGGTAAAGTCGGCGTGCTTCCGATAAGAAGTCCAGTCCATTTCCAATGCCTCTTTCTTCCACTTGCTGGAGATGGCATCGTCTTTAACCTTCCGCCACCACTCTGGCTTATCAGACAGCTCATTGATGAGCTTGAGCATGCAAGTCTCGCGAATGAGTAAAGTGGCGGCTCGCCAGCCATTCTCGTAATTATCCTCCATAAACAGCAGAGGGAAGCGGTCCTCTTGATCGGGCATGTGGCCAAGAGGCAAGCCGAGGCCCGGCTTTCGGATGACAAAGTCGACCTTGTCCTATGACTTCTGATTAAACTGATAGACTTTAAGACACCGTAATAGTTCCTACCTCGCTATTGCCTTCATTACTCGAGAGATATTTGGCCCGCTTCAACATTAGAACTAGTTCCGAGTAAGAGAAGGTGTTGTAAGAGAGATCGTATCTTCTTGTAAGCCAAGACTTTGCCTTGAGTACTCCAGGATTCTGAGAGTTTTTGACCCAGTCATTGAATGAATCTAATTGCGATTGAGTAAGCTTAGACACTGCCTCGCTCGCAGCTAGAAGTTCGTCTTCGGCAATAGTAAGTGGTGCCGGCTTTGGATCCCGGGTGTGAGTCATGGTAGGCTGGCAATGATGTTTTCTGGGGAATTGACTGAACAAGAGATTTAGAGACCTGGAGCAGCATATTTATGTTTAATCGAGGTCTTAGTGCCTGGGCCTTGAAATAGGCAGATGCAAGAGTAAGGAGACAAATCAATTTTCGGTGACTGCCTTTCTTAGCATAACGCCCCTGGGCCCATAAGCTTAGTCCTCTTAAGTGGAAAGCAGTAGTAGTCGGTGGGTAACCGTAAAGAAAATAAGGCAGCTGAGTGCTTAGCGTTGAGTTTAATTGCTTAGCCTGCATCCACTTTCACGACGTGAATTTTCGTCAACCAAAGGCTGCAGACTGTTATTGTCTCGGCCTCTGTTACCTGTAGCTTCTTCCCTTGACAATCCGCTGAAGATGGCTGCCTCTCTTCAGAGCATGTTTTATTTTATCCGTGCGCAAGCTTTAGGTTCCTGAGACTCTATCGGCAGTGCCAAATCCCCAATTGCGAGATTTAATTAATCCACTCCAGATCTTTAGGGCCAAGGTCAATGGATCCACTTGGTTTCACGACGCATTGACTAGTTAGATACTGAACTGAGGCAACTTCATTGGGTAATTGTCGGCGAGATATATGTAAGAAAATTTGTATGGAGTTCTTAGAGGCAACCGAATTACCATTTTAGGTACCTGGGTTCTAATATGAAGTCTAATTAAAGCTGAGCGAGGTTGGGTTTCTAAAGGCTAAGAGAATGACTTTCTAGTGTGAACACGATCGATATCATAGGGGTTGCCATCATATACTGAAGATGGGCCGTGGACCGAGGACGTTCGTCTATGGCTTGAGCTGATGACACCTTCGTCAACCACTGTACGCTCGTCCTCAGTACTATTATCCTGCTCCTCTAACTCCTGTTCTTGTTGATTCTGGGCCTCCTTCAAACTTTGCATAAAGGCGTCAGATTCAGCCGCAAATTTGCAATGAGTCCTGATGCGCGCTCCATATATGTAGAAAAGGTAGGGAAATGGGACGCAGGCCAATGCCAGGAATGCCGGGATGCTTGATGCCCAGTGCAGCCCCAACTTATCATACATCTGTACCGTGAAGAGTGGAAAGGCTGCGCCGAATAAGGAGCGTAGGGTCGAGTTAGCAGCAAGAACTGAAGCGGCAAAGATCGTATATGCATCAACCAGATAGTTCATGATGCTTAGAAACACCAGAATCATACCAAAGCCGAAAGGAGCACCAGCCATGATGCTAACAATCCAATGAATGGAGGGATAATTCGTCCAAGCGAACCAAAACAATCCTACTGGAATGGCGAAAGAGCCAACAATTGCTGGTGGGAGCCGAGCTTCTGGTGGTGCGAAACCGTTGTGCTTCTGATCGAGGAGAACATAACGCTTGTTGTCCGGGATCGTATAAACCAGTGCCGCTACCATACCCACAGCTATGCCCAAAAATGCTAAACCTTCCATACCTTGACTCCAACCACGAGCTTGTTCAAAAACAACTGGAAACGCGGCGAAGAACAAGTAGAGGGTACCGTAGATAATGGCCATGTAGATCGATAACAGGAGAACGATAGGTTCCTTGAACAGTAGAATCCACGGCCGGAGTAAGGAGGTGCTAATAGCATTGCGCAAAGAAACCTTGCCCTGTTTCAATTGAATGCTGCTGATATACACCTTTCCAGTCATGCTAGACAATTTAGCAGCCCGGCGCCTCAGCAATGTCGGGGCATAGGTTTCTGGGATAAGGATGGTTCCTCCGATCCACATGACCCCAGCGTATATCGCCAGGAATCCCATCACCCAACGCCAGCTGGCATTCTCCCCAAGAAATCCACCACAAATCGGGCCCAACACTGGACCTAGGGATGGCCCAGATGCAAACAGCGTCATCGCCAGGCCTCGTTGGTGGGCAGGGAACATATCAGCTATAGTTCCGCCACCATTGGTCAAGGGAGAGGAACCAAAGGAGCCAGCTAGAAATCGGAAGACCAGTAATGAAGCTCCATTGGGAGCACCAGCACAGGCTGCATTGAAGATTGTCAGGCCAGCATAGGTTCCAATAAACAGTAGCTGGCGGCCAAAGATCTCGCTCAGTGGCGCCCATAGCAAAGGCCCGAGGGCGAAGCCGAGGACAAATAGAGAGACGCCCAATGTTGCTACCTCCTGGCTGAGGTGGAAGTCTCGTATGATCTGTTTTATGCCTCCTGTATATGCGGATGATACCAGACTAACAGTCAAAGTCGCAAATGAAATAGCTATTGTTATACACCATTTCTTAGAGTCGCTCCATTGCTGGGGATTTCTTGGGTCGTCTGGGATCCATTGAACCACAAAAGGGTCTTGCTCGGTGCCGGACCCTTGATAGTTGTAGGCAAGGACGTCGGGCGTAACACCAGCCTGATCGATGACAAGACGCCAGTGTGGGAGTGCTTTCGTCTTCGTGACTTCGGCGTCATCAGGGCGAGTCTTCTCGTCGGAATCCGCCATTGTTGCTTCGAGCGACGGGCTGAGTTGGAGGATTGTTGCTGAGTTTGGATATGCTAGCTTGCACGTTTAAATCGCAGGTCTGCACTCTTTGTCTGCTCCAGTGAGTGTATGGCGGAGTGTTCCTCAGGTGGTTGCTGTGTTGAGGATGGGACAGAGGAAGTGTGGAGTGAGGAGCATAGTGGAAAGTTGAAGGGACATAATATGGCTCACAATGAAACTCAAATGCCGCCCTGGCAAGATCCGATATCCTAGACAGCTACGTACCAGTCCTCGAAATTGCGATATCAGCTGTGACGCGTAGTACATCATTTACCAACAATCGGGCACAGCGGACGCTAGATGGTCCCCGACTCTCCATGGAGTTCGAGTCCGCGGAAAGTCAAATCTTGAGTTTCTCAACTTGCGAATTTGGGTTCTCAAGTGGGGCCACTTCTTGATAGATCCACGAGTAGTCGTTATCAGACCAGGCAAAATCGGGCATCGGTGGTTATCAATTCCGTTCCATCCAACGTTTGTCATCATGCAGGCGATCAATCTTGACCCTGAAAGCTTATTCTTCGACCGTACCATACGGAGTACGGCATCTTGCTACGGCATTCGTTTTAAATAAGCAATTTAGCCTCTGGACCAACTAAATAACAGCTACATTGGACCAATTAGACATTGCCGTAAGTAAAACTACCTCGGTCAAGACCTAAAAGCTCCATAACTATCCATTCTGCCATTGGTGTATTTTCGGGTCCAACGGCACGGTAACTGAATCTGGATGGACCGTGTGATCCGAGATCTTAGTTGGATGTTTCGTTAGCTGTTTGTTGTTACAGCTCTATGAATATAAATGCTTGTCAAACCCTAATATCACCGCAGAGGCCGGCTGCAATGTTCAATAATTATGACCGGAGATGACGATGGTGTCTGTCACATGCAAGCAAAGACTCAACTCGTGGAGACGGTCCTGTAGCAATTGGCTCCAGGCCCTCCCGAGGTTGGTGGAGAGCTGATAAGACATGGCTAATGCTGTCTCGTCTCCGCTGGTTGTAATACTAAAGAATGAACCATCAGTATCACATTGCAATTATGCAGTATATGGTTAGAGAAGTCAAGTCTCTTTTTGCTGATTATTAGCACTAGGCCTCCGTATCCCCCCCCGGTCTCAGGGTAGAGGTGGCAGGTTGCTGAAATGTACTTCGTATCTCATATGGAAGTTAATGGAATAGACTGATGATCAGACTCCCGGTATAATGTCCATGGACACGTCATCCCCAATATGGTATTCACATAGACTAGCTACTAAGAGGTATTAAAAGACGATCAGGTTGCAGGTTCTCAAAAGCTAGCATAGCACCCCAGCCCTAGTCACAGACTAATCTCAACCCAAATTGTAACCGGGCTCCTTTCTCGCCCGTCCGCTCGTTGTTCCATTAAGCTCAAAGGATTGGAAGCATGCCGCAATTAAAATTACGGCATATGGAAGCCTGCTAGATTGTAAATATTCTGCTGTCGTTTTAGAAGTAGACGTTCCACGTCAAAAAATCTTTTCCAGCTGGCGATGCGGACTTGGGCGAGGTGCACAGTGTTTGCGCTGAGGAACATATGGATGGCGTGTTCGCGAAATGCATTGTTGCCAGAGGTGGAGCCTTGATGCGCAAACCAGAGAACCTGGGCTTAGACAGAAGCTCATGTCAGTCCAAGCGCCACCATCTGCGGCGGCCCTAGAAGCAGTGGCCTGACCGAGGAGGTCAAAAAGGACATTCATACGACTTGCAGTATGGCAGCGGGCAAAGCCATGAAACCTTCTGAGCCTTTCTGGCTTTGCACTAACTCGGAGAGAAACATGGTACCTAACCCGGACTGCTACTCTAGTTGCAACGACGATTTGTGCGGCGCACTTGATAAGAAACATTGGTGGGGTTGTCTCTTTGGTTGCGATCCAAACTGTGTGTGGCCTCCCGAGGGAGGAAATAATCATATCGATTGGGCTATCGAAGGCCATCACCTACGAGTAATGCAGCGAAGCATACAATACGGAGCTCGGTGGCTATAGCTCCGAAAGCGAGCCGAACCACTTTGACTTTTGGTTCATAGTGGACCCGGGCAGGGATGCTTGTCCCTAAAGTTTTACTGTAAATGCAACTGTACTCGGCCGGGCTCAATCAAGTATTACTAAGAAGATTTATACTACGATTGAAATAGTTGCCTACTCTAAAATACATCTTTATGCTATAGAAACTCAACCAGCAGTCCTCGGTGATGGCAAACAGGCTAGGTATAAGCAGACATGAGATCAGTACAACCAGCCCAAGCCTAATTCCCATTAAAAGTTTCAATGAAAAAGGAAACCGGACAAAATGAAATATTCTTTAATAAATTGAATAGCCAACTATGCTCATTCGGTCTCTTTCTCGTCATCAAAATTGGCGAATGAACTCCTCTTTGCCGCCAGTTCAGCTAACTCTTCCAAGCTTTGCCCGCTCATAATGTCAAACACAGCAACATCAGAGCCAACCTCCTTCATGAACCAGGCGCGCAACTCAACTGCGACGAGCGAATCAACTCCATAACTGTGAAGAGGCTTTGATACGTCAATGTCTCGTTCGCTTGAAGATAGAGCTTTGCAGAGCTTCTGAACAATAGCTGCGCTAACAATCTTGGCTGCGTCAGCTAGCGAAGCCGCCGCTGGGAGTAGCGTGGAACATGACGTGGCTGAGCCTTCGCCGTCGCCTTCACCCTCATGATCACCTTCGCCTCGGATCTGGTATAGATGCTTGAAGAGAGGATCAGTCATCCACGCAGGTTCCGGAATGCCCTTGATGCGAAGAGTAGCTGGCGCCTCAAGACCAACTGCAATCTGAGCAAATGAGGAAGCCTGCGACTCTCGGTTGACATTGGTCGAGTACTTTCCATTCGGGTCGCATAACATGTCGAGCAGAGCAAGGAACTCGTCTTCTCGCATGGCATTGAAACCTTCTTGACGAAGATTAGCCATGCTCTCCTGGTTCTCGGCAGCGAACCCGACAGAAAGGATCATTCCCAGGTCGACTGCTACACCTGGAAGCCCCAAAGCAACCCTATGGCGAGCCAAGGAGTCCTGGTACGTGTTGCCCACGCAGTAGTTGGATTGACCTCGGTTGCCTACCACTCCAGAAGCAGACGAGAGGAGGATGAAGAAATCAAGGTTCTGCGGAAGAAGCTCGTGCAAGTTCCGTGATGCAACCACTTTGGGGCGTACTGCAGTGTAGTAGTCCTCCTGAGACATGTTGGAAAATATACTATCCTTGAGTACCATGGAGCCTTGGATGCAGCCCTTGATAGGCGGCATCGTTCTGGAGCAATCACTAAGAACTCTCTCAAGAACAGCACGGTCAGATACGTCGCATTGGGGTGCCGCCGCTGTCACACCAGCGTCTGCGAGCTCCTTCATGAGTTCCTGAGCTGCAGGTCGTGTGGTTCCAGACCGAGAGAGGAGAATGAGATTCCTGGCTCCACGAGATGCCATCCAACGTGCTGCACTGCGTCCTAGACCGCCGAGACCTCCCGAGAGAAGGTATGATGCCTCGGGATCAAAGTAATATGTTGGCTTCCGACTGGGCTCGACCTAGAGTGTGTTAGCATTGATGCCTGCTATGAGCTGCTGATAGAACTTACCATGACGAGATCATCATCTTGAGCCTTCAAGACAAGCTTGCCCATGTGAGATCCTGATTGCATGATTCTGAATGCCTCTTGTATGTCAGAGTAGCTGTAAACATGCAGTGGCTGGGGTGGGGTAATGGATCCTTTGGCAAGCAGATCGACAACATCTTGAAGGACACGAGAGAACAGCCGACCTCTTTCGAGTGATATGAGACCAATGTCAAAGAAGGAAAATGTGACGCTCTTCTTGAACGGTCCCATTGGGAGACCAGCGTTGGCAAAGATATCAACCTTGCCGATCTCGATGAACCGCCCGTATGGTGCGATACAGTCCCAGCTAGCACGCAGTGTCTGTCCGGCTGTAGAATTGAGAATGACATCGACGCCGCGTCCATCAGTCAATCTCTTGATACCATGTACAAAGCTCAGGTCACGACTTGACAGTACATGGTGCAGAGGAATACCGTAGTGCTCATGCACAAAGTCTCGCTTCTCAATGGAACCCACAGTGACAAACACCTCAGCTCCAACCGCCTTGGCCAGTTGGATAGCAGCCTGCCCGACACCACCAGCACCCCAGTGAATCAGGATGCTCTCTCCAGCTTGGAGGCGCGCGAGATCATGAAGTCCGTAGTAGGCGGTGGTGTAGACAACTGGTACTGCCGCTGCAACCGCATAATCGATGCTTGAGGGAACCTTAGCGAACTGCCATTGAGAGCCCCGTGCAAAGGTCTTGAAAGTTCCTCTAAGGAGACCACAGACACGATCGCCGACAGAGACACGATCAACATCTGTTCCGACACGAGTCACCACACCAGCGCACTCTTGCCCAAATGCTTCGCCAATGACCTGACCGAGAGCGATCATGACATCAAGGAGGTTGAGGCCAGTAGCGTGCACGCGTACCTCGACATCATAAGGTCCGAGGGGCTTCTCATATAGCTCATCATCTTGGAACTGAAGACTATCGAGGAGTCCAGGCACAGCACACTGTAGAGTCAAAGCTCTGTCCTTGCTAGCATCCTGCCATGTCTCTGACCTGGCTGACTCGCCCTTGGTCTTGGCAGCGATGAGATGATTGACTGTGTTGGCCTCGGTGATGCGTGGAATGTAGACAGCGCCGTCTTTCTCGAAGAAGGTGTTCTCATTCCCACCTCCTGAACTCAAGATTCGCAAGATGATGGAGCTAGCTTTGTCCAAGGAATCCAAGTCATCGACGGACAAGGTGACAAAGTTTAGTCCTGGATTCTCAGCACGCATGCAACGAGCGAAGCCAGTCACCATGTCAGCGCCAGGGTTCTTGGGTGAAGGGCCGCCTCCCTGGTTAACCCAGAGTAACGTCTTGGTGGAACTAATCAGCTTCTGGAAAGCCTCATAGTCATCGTCTTGAACGTGTTCGAGGAAGTTGGACTCCAGATCCCCAAGAAAGATGCAACGAGTTTGCTGTAGATCCTTGAGATCTGCCACAGCATGGTGCAGGTTGACAACATCAATGCTAGTGCTGAGGCTGGTAGCTCGCCTCTCAAGGACTGTAGCAAGGCTCTCTTGGGTGGCTGAGTTGGGCCCTGTACCGCAAGTGATGATCTTGATGGGCGACGAGGAGTAGGAAGTGGCTGGTGCAGTCTCTTCACTTCCATCACCAAGAGCTGTGCAGATGAGGACACTGACCATCTGATGCCTGTGATCTGGAAAGTCATAGATGTGCAGATCAATACCACTGAACCCACTGGCCTTGAGCGATCTGGACCAGTCACTTGGAGCAGCCAGTGGTGTGAATTGGCGGAAATCCTCAACTGATAACCACCAACCCGGTAGTAGCCCAAAGGCGAAGCCGGTTCGTATCATGCCAGTGTTTGTCATCTCATACAAGATGAGCTTGCCTCCAGGCTTGAGCAACTTCCTCGCGTTGGACAAGGTCGCCTCAAGGTTCTTGGTTGCATGGATGACATTGGCAGCACAGATGACGTCGTACTGTTCTGCTGGCCCCGAGAAACCTTGTTGCTCTAAGTCGTCCTCGATATTGAGAGCGCGGAAGCTCATGCGCGCAGCACTGTCCTTGAACATTTCTCGGGCGTTCTCAAAGAAACCAATCGAGATATCTGTAAATGCATAGTGACTGAACCGTGGCGTGCCAACCTCGCCATTACCTTGTGTCGTGAGACACTTGAGAATAGGCCTCGTGGCGCCTCCTGTTCCGGCACCAACCTCGAGAACACGGAGAGCTGGGTTCTTATGTGCCAGAGCATCGATGTAAGCCACCATGCGGTCATAGCCAATCTCAGCCCCGACTCCGGAACGGTAAACGTTCTCGACCAGCTTGTCTTTGAAGAGGAGTTCCAGAGCATCAGACTTGCCAGCGAGGATGTTAGGGAGTTCTCGTCCAACATTGACGACTAGCTTTCCCTCAGCTGAGCCCTCTGTGAGTAGCTTGGTCTCCATTTGGCTGATGTACTCATCATCAGCCGCTCGTTCACGCCATTCAGGCATGGCATGCGGAATAAGACCAGCGTCATACTTCTCCAGTTGGTGTTTGATCCAGGCGATATACTTCTTGTGATATGGAACGGACTTGGCGTCGCGGTTCTCATCATATATTCTATCCCAGAAGCGTTTGATGTACAAGAAACACATCGTCTCCACCTCCTGAATCAACTGTGCCTGTTGAGGTGTAGCACCGCATTTTGCGTCAGGCTGAAGTGTCTGGTCTGCCGTCTCTTGGTCTAGAAGAACCGGGTCTACCTTGTAATCAAGGTTGAAGCAGAGTCTTCTTGCAGCGTCAGATGAGGAAGCGCCTTCGCTTCGTGCCACAGTAGTAATGACAAAGTTGTCAACAGTGCAAACGGCCTTGCCAGTATCGACATCCAGACCAACGATGCGCGCCTCAGCTTGCCTAATGCCGAGGAATTTACCTGAGCAAGAGACCCGAACAGCATCGAACTTGGATGTTGAGGGATCAGCAGATACCCAGAGGTCGCCGATCTCGGAGGGAACCATGACTTGGTCAATCTCACGGCCTCCTTTTGTCAAACTGACAATGATACTCTGGAGTATACCATCCAGCACGGTGGGATGAATGAGATGGTCTTGCAGATAGCCTAGAGGCATCAGGCTCTCGAGGTCTTGCCTCTCCACTGTAGCCACAGCTTCGCCAATGTCACCGCATCGAATGTCGCGGAGGGTTTGGAAAGTAGCGCCAAAGTCAAGGCCAACGGTCGACAAATGCTCATAGAGCTGTCGGAACGAGGTCTCAACTTTTGAGGCTTTCTCCACGTCTGCAAGCCTATTCTTGCATGCTTCTTGGAACTCGAAGTCTTCTCTTCCGTCGTCCACGACAGTATAAGGTTGCTCGTACTCAGTGACGACCAGGCCGTGGCAGTGCTCACGCCACTCACCGCCCTCATAACTGCTAAGGGAGAACTTTCTTACAGTCCTCGCCACAGTGTCTGGATGATCCCTTGAGGGCTGCATATAAAAGTGCGTCTCGAGACCATTCTGCGTCGCTGGAACGCGAAGAGCAACATTGAAGCGAGCGTCGAGAATGCGGAAGCCCTTGACTACCCGAGTTATGTCTGCCATCTGTCGACTGGCCTCTATGGCCATGACGAGCATTCCTGCCGCGGGATAGATGGTAGCACCGGTGATTCGGTGATGTTTCACCCAAGGATTCTCTGAAAGACGCATGTAGTTACGCCACACAGCATTGGCTGGGTCCCAATCTGGCACCGGCGCACCAAATAGTTCATGTCGCATAGCAGGACGGAAGCGATATCCTTTACTGATACGGCTCTCATTCCAATAGATGTTGGAATGGTTGAAAGGATATCCTGGTGCGTTGACCACAAGCGAGCTGTCCTTTGCTATACTTGCATCAGACATGTCCACTTCGTAACCACGGCACCAAAGCCAATTGGCAGCGCTCAAAGCAGTGTCAATCGCAGAAGCGCCGCGACGAAGCACTGACTCGTATCCAATACCACTCACTTCTGGCGTCAACTCCATGATCTCACGAATGGGGCCACGTAAGGCCGCATGAGGACCAATCTCAAGTACATGAGTAATCTTTGGGGGCTTGACAGTTGATTTAGCCGAGGACCCAAGCTTCTTGACTGGTGCGCCCGAACTAGTGTTGGAGCACATGAGCGAGAAGGCTTTGGAGAATTGGACAGGCGAAACCAGGTTGTCAACCCAGTGATCGGGGTTCTGAAGAGCAGAGACAGAGCTAACTGTTCCTCCCAGGGACGAGTAAAATACTGGAGCACCCTGGACTGGTGATATGTTGGTTCCGGCATCGAGGTCACCAATAACGCTTCTGTACTCGTCGGCAATGGTGGCCATCAGAGGTGAATGGTAGCCGTTATCAACCTTAAGCTTGCGGGCAAAAACACCATCACGGTCTGCAGCAGCCTTGATCTTGTCAATGTATGCTGCACTGCCGCTAAGTGTCACATTTCGAGGGCTGTTTATACAAGCAACAACGATGTCTCTACCGGCGGCGCTGCCAACATGTTCCTCAAGATAAGTCATGGCATCTGATGAGCTCATGGCCACGGAGAGCATAGCTCCGTTGGTATGGTCGGGTGACTTGGCCAGCCGAGAGGACAGAGCACCGCGATAGAATGCTAGCCTCCAGGCCGACTCCTGCGAGATGGCACCTGTAGCATAGGCAGCACCGATCTCACCCGATGAATGGCCGACCACCGCAGCAGGCTTGATACCCCAGCTGGCCAGGAGGTCAACAAGAGCCACCTGCAAGGCTGTGCAGATTGGTTGACTCAATGCAGGATCATCGATGCGTGACTTGTCCTGGTTCTGGAGCAATTCACCAACAAGTGACCACGGGCATCCTAGCTCTCGCAAATACAAGTCTGCAGCAAAGATGGAGGTGCTGAATGTCGGGTAAGCAGAGAGCAATTCTCTACCCATGGCGTACCACTGCGCACCTTGTCCTGTAAAGACAAATCCAAGCTTAGGATCAGCAGTGGCTCTGACAGGTGAGGGGCTAGCCTCCAGTTTGTTGGCCAAAGCCGCGATGCTGTCGGCGACTATAGAGAACCGCCAAGGGAAGGATGTGCGGTGGTTGATGAGAGTGTAAGAAAGGTCACTCAAGAAGCGCTGTTCTTCCTCAGACCCAGCAACTATTGATTTGCTCGTGGAAGTCAGGAACTCCTTGTATGCTTGTGCCATGCGGGCTGCTCCAGCTTCGTCGAAGGTGGAAAAGAAGAATGAGCGACTGGGAGGAGCATGACCTTTGAAGCGCTTGACCAAGATATACTCATCGTCACTGGAGCTAGAAGTAGACTGATGACCGTTGGTATGGCCATTGATGCCGTTGGAATAACCATTGGTACCATTGGTTCCATTGATGGAAGACTTTAAACCCTCGACCGGGGGGTACTCAATGGTTTGGTGTTTGCCTTTCAAACCGTGTTCGAGGAGATAGTGATAGGCATCATCGATGATGATGTGGGCATTGCTTCCACCGTAACCAAAGGCATTAATCGAAGCTCTCCTGAGTCCTTTGGTGGGCCAAGCTTCAGGCTTGGTAGGGAACTTGAGGTGCCAATCATGAACAGGAATCTTGGGGTTGGGGGTTTGGAAGCCCATGTTGGGGGGGATTATGCCTTTCTCAAGGACCATAATAGCCTTGATAAGACCTGCAATCCCAGCAGAGCCTTCAAGATGGCCGATGTTTGTCTTGACTGCCCCGACAACCATTGGCTCCTGCTCGGAGCGATACTCTGAGAAAGCGCCGCTGATAGCACTGGCTTCAATGGGGTCACCCACAGGAGTCCCTGTACCGTGAGCCTCAAAGAAGCGTGTCTGCGTCTTGGATAGACCAGCTGATCGATATGCGGCGTTGATCAAGTCAACTTGTGCCTGTCGAGTGGGTTGTGTGATACCAGGTGAGTTGCCGTCCTGGTTGCTTGAGGAGCCTCGAACAATGGCACGAATACAGTCGCCATCTCGGATAGCATCACTCAGCCTCTTCAGCACAACCATCCCAAATCCCTCACCACGTGAGTATCCGTTGGCTCGTTCATCAAAGCTATAACATCTCCCATCGGGAGATAGAAAGCCAAGGGCTGTGAGTGGGATGATGGTGTCAGGGTTGTAGAACAGGTTACAGCCAGCTGCTAATGCCATATCACACTCGCCTAACCGTAGGCTGTTACAAGCGAGGTGGCAGGCGTTGAGACTACTGGAGCAAGCTGTATCAAGACTTATGCTAGGACCATGAAGGTCATAGAAATAGCTCAGTCGATTGGCAAGCATGGTTGTTCCAGTACCAGTAGCAAAGTAGCGCTGCTGTATCTCAGTCTCCTTGAACATGATGGCTTCATATTCACGAGTGAAACAACCGATGAAAACTCCAGTGTTTGTTCCGAGAACTTTGTTCATGGGACACCCCGCTTGATAGAGTCAGATCCAGATTCTTAGTAGTCAAAAGATTCAAGGTTCATACCGTTTTCGAGAGCACGATAGGTATTCTCAAGCAGACCACGCTGCTGAGGATCCATGCCACCCGCTTCAGCAGGTGTGATAGAGAAGAAAGGGGCATCGAAGGCAGCGATTTCGCCCTTCAGAAAATGCGCCCTGGTGACATTAAGCTGCGATGTTGATTAGTATGTTCCTTGGCAAGACATCACAAATGAATAGGAATGCTAACCGAACCCGAACGCTCTGGGTCCGGGTGGTAAAATGACGAGACTTTAAACCGATCGTCTGGAATATCTGTGCATGCTGAGCGGCCAGTTACTAGCATATCCCAGAACCCATCGGCGTCCGTAGCATCGCCGGGGAACTTGAGATCAAGGCCAATAACAGCAATGGGCTCCATAGCTAGACTTGAGGTTGATTTAGAAACAATAATGCAGTAATGTTGAATAATTGGGTGTACAGAAAAGGGGTTGAGATACTTTATGTTTGTCACATGGCTAATAATAGGCGTCGCAGAGTTATTATAGGGTTATTCTCATGCATAATCCGTGAGTCTCCCCTACTCCTCTTGCGCTCACCCCTTATCGTAACTACATCCAACAGCTTTCCAGATAGTGCATGTTGAATCGATCAGGTATCCAATTCACCGTGGGGGTGAGTATTCACTGACAATTACTGATTATCATGTTCATCATGTTCATCTGCAGTGGCGTTGATGAGTTGTCAAAGCGTGAGTCGTATTGAGGCTATCCCCAACGTCGCTATCAAGGATTGCATGCAAGACAAACAGCCTAATAGCTTCTGAGATTTTGTTCCGTCTCACGCAATTTTGAGAACGTTTATCGTCAATCTGAGTTGCAACGTCTCCGCGGATAGTTTCTTACCCTCTGATTCGGCCACTTTCAGAAATATCTGTTATCACTTGGTGTCGTGACGTTACTTGGAGGGGCGGATCCTTCTGAGGTCGAGATAGCCTTGTTGACAATCACTTAAGTGACAATACAGAAACCATCACGGCTCTCATCAATGAATATTCGTATATTTACATATCCGCCAGGTATTCCAAACATGGTTCTCGAGTTCTGCCATCCCATATGCAATGCATGCCCGCGAGCCAAAGTCCCATTTGTGTGTTTAGCCTGGACCAGATAAGCAGGTGGTCAGAGTGGTGTTGACCATTACTTGCGTCTGGCAAAAGATCCCGCTTCTCAAGTGAGTCAAAATTGAATAGTTGTAGCATTCTTTGGAAAGATTCGCCGGGGGTAGGGCTGCAGGTTCATTGCAACCACGTAATCAATACATCGTAGGGCCAGAACAAGTCAGCCCACAAATGCTGACCAACATGCATTGCAACGCTGGTTCGTAGGCGATATGTGCCATTGCATATATCACACATATCACATTTTGGCGCTTATCTGTTTGAGTTTTGAGTTGTCGATCACGATGCACGGATGCAGGAAGATAACATTGCGTTCTCACACAAGCCATGCTTATCGTTCATTCGTGGGGATATGCTTCCGCATCTTGATGTGACGGCTGTAGTCAAGACATGTGACTGATGGCAACCAAAGGCAATTTTCAAACTCAAGGATAACGGGTACCTCGACAAGCCCATTCCTATATCCAGCCCAAAGTTTACAAACTTCATTATATGTTCATTCGTGCACAGACAAGTGTGCCAGAGTATGGTCATCACCATGTCGTTGCCTAAAGCCAAAATTCTCGTTGTTGTCACGGTCGGAGGGTCAACCAATTCAGGTAGGCAAATCACTTTGGCGTTGATAAAAAAAAAAAGATGTTAATTCACAGACAGCACCAATCCTGGAAATATGTTCCATCTTGGCAGCTAGAGGTCATACAATTGACTTTGCAACACTGAGAGGCAGAGAAAAGCTGGTTGACAATTATCCTTTTGTTCAAAAGGTTCACGTAGTTGGCCCAGCAATCACTGCTGAGGAAGATGAAAAGCATTACATCCTCTTCTCCCGCTGGAACTGGAACACTGCCCAAGGCAAAAGGGATATTGTCAAAGGCAAAATGGCATTTGACGCCTTCTGGCCTTTTACCTACCGTGGTCTGAAGGAGGTAATCACTACCACCAAGCCTGATTTTATCTTCTCCGACTTCCACGTTGAAGCGGCTCTAGATGTCTGCAATGAGTTTCAGCTCCCTCAAGCAGTCATGTGGCCCCAGATGCCGTGGTTGATGATGCCTCAGAAGTACATCCCGGGTCAGCCTGGTATGCAGCAGAAATGCTTGACCAGCGAGCACGCAAGCATCTATGACAGGTTGTTTGAGATGACCTTTTTGCTTCGCTCCGCGCCATTCTTTCTTCATTGGATCTTCTGGACCAAGGCAATGCGCCGAAAAGAGGGGCTCGCACCTCGACCTAAACTTTCCAAGCCAGACTATCTTGTGTTTCTGAACAACTTCTATGGCATGGAAACACCACGAGACACTCCACCTCTGGTTCATGCTGTAGGCCCTATCTTGGCCGACTCATATCCTTCTCTCGATGGAGATATCAAGTCCTTTGTTGAGACGCATCAAAAGGTCGCTTTAGTTGCGTTTGGTACCCATGTTATCCTTGACGACGGGAAGATCTTTAGAATCATCAACGGTCTCGCTGATGCCATTTCTTCTGGTCTGATCGACGGCGTTGTCTGGGCGCTCAGTACCAGAAGCCGTAGTCGACTTGATACCAGCATTCGAGTCCCATCGCCACATCTGTCTCATCTAACCATTGATCAACTGTTCAAGAATCAGGATCAGGCGTGGCACTTTGCTACCTGGGTGCCGCAGCGTTCTATTCTCGAACATGATTCCACAGTCATTTTCGTCACACACGCTGGGCCTTCATCTGTCAATGAATCCATCTTCCATGGTGTCCCTATGGTCGCAATGGGCATATTTGGTGACCAGATGGTCACCACACTCAGACTTGAACGATCTGGCGTTGCAGTCCGTCTGGACAAAGAAACTTTTGATGCAGCTTCCTTGACAGTAGCCATCAGAGCCATACTCTTGTCTGACAAAGAGTCGTTCCAGAGAAACGTCAAGCGTATGCAGAGAATTGCCATAGTGGGATCGCGGAAGAAGCATTTCGCTGCCGATCTCATTGAGGAGCATCTATATGACTGGGACGGTAGATTTGAGAATTCACTTCTAGATCTTAAAGCATCCGCCAACAGTAAAAAGGCCCATTCGCAAGCTTCAAACCCAAAAGATGTGTATCTACGAGGCAAAGAACTGCGTCCTATGCACCTTCAGACACCTGATGTGCGAATGTCTTGGATCAAGCTCAACAACATCGACATCATGCTTTTATTTTTCATTCTATTTGGTCTCATTTCATGGATGACTCGGGCAGTTATTAACATGGTGCGGCAATGATTTATCTCGTGTATCTTAGCTCTTCTCATCAATCTACTTATAGCTACTGACCGATGACTGCCTTGGTAACAACCTTCTCTACCGCCCTTGCCATGTCATCCACTATATCAATAGGTACTCTTGGGATCTCATGTCCAGCTCCATGATCCAGAAGAACTCTTCCCCAGGGATGGCACAATTCAATCATTGCTTTACTGTAGCTAACATCAGGGTCCTTTTTGCCAAAGATGTGAGCTGTTGGCACATGGATGACTGGACCTTTCGTATCTTCAGCCCTCAGAAACTTGACCTCGCCGGCAGATAAAGACTTCTCGCAGTAAGGGAGCCCTGCACAGAAGAATATGGCGAACTGAAAGGGTGGTGGGTTGGAGTGACGGGCACGAGCAATAATCATGGCAGCTAGAGATGCACCCTGAGAGAAGCCCAAGACACCTTCAAAAGGACCTTCCTCGGCAATGTACTCCCATAGGTCGTCAATGGCTGCTAGGATGCTCTTTGCCGAGTGTGGATGGTAGTACGCAAGGCTCTCATCCCGACCAATGAAGGCCTCTATCCCTATGTTATGTGTAAGAGGCTTGGGTGAGTAAGTAGATATCGCAATGACTTACCAGGAGCGGGCGGCATAGGCTCCCCACCATCAACATATTCGTATCTGTGCGATTGTGAATGGCTGAGTTGATGTCGGAGTGCAGCTGCAATAAAGTCAGTACATGTAATCAACTGAACTGTGTGAAGAAATGTTACTTACACGTCTGCATCTCGAGCACCTAGAGTCTTTGTTAGATTTTGTCATAGTATAGTGTTCTCAGCCTAGATACAACGGTTACGTACCTTGCTGTTGGTGCCCATTCCGTGAAGGCAAAGTATACGCATGGCGTGGAGGGCAAAGCGGTTAGGAACTTCAGGTGATGGAGAGTTTGAGTTTACCCAAGAATCAAGAGACTTTAGAAGATGTATAGAGATAGCAATTAGGTCCCCCGTGTTGCGCTCTAAGAGATGACCAGTGCTAGAGTAAGCTCCTTCTTGTTGAAGTACTGATGCTACGTGGCATGATCACATATCTCTAAGTCAATTGCCAAGTCAGAAGTGCAGAGCTTAATGTGACAGATAAACGCAGTATGCTTACGCAGAGTTTCCGTCAATACGAGATGCGTTTGCTTATCAACAGAGTCACATCTCCTACCGTTCTATTCTGCAAGGCATATGTATATTGCGCTGCCTGTCTTATCCCGACCCTGGAGAATCTTATCTACCCACCACCAGCACCAGAATCAGTAAGAAGTAGACATCATCCTGAGCCAGGGGAACTTTTCAGTCATCTAGGAAATGTACATATCCACGATTGTATCAAGACTTTCAAGTCATGTACTCAAGACGGGGTAAATGAGCTAGGACAGGATAAAAGGAGTCATAATCCCATTCATAAATATCAAAACTCAATACGTCTGTAGAGGTCTTTGAAATCGCCTGTATTATCTTTACGGCTGTATATTGTAGCCAGTACAAGATATATACCGACAGGTTCCTACAGTACCTCTAGAGTCAAGCGAGACGCAAAGAATAACATCCTGAAAGTCATTTTTCAAAACACCCAAACATACCAATATGCCGAACCTCGAGAAGGAACTTCACAATGGTAATTGCAACAGTATCAATGGAAACACAAAGATAGAAAAAGAAGTTTCTGTCAACCCCCACAGTCTTGGCATTATCGGTGGTGGATGGTATGGCTGTCACATCGCCGCAACCCTTCGCGCTCTCGGCCTTCGCGTTAAATTGTTCGAACAGCACAAGCGACTGCTACATGAAGCATCTGGAAACAACCAGTTCAGGTTGCATATGGGCTTCCACTATGCTCGTCACAGTGGTACGCGTCACCAGTCAAGAGATGGCTTTCTGCGTTTCGTCGAACATTACCCCGAGCTTAGCCGCATTGTGCCCTGCAACATCTACGCTGTACCCACTCAAGATTCCCTGCTTGATTACAACACCTACAAGGCCATCATGGCCTCAAGCGGGGTGGCATTCACTGAAGGCGCACCTCCGGGTATTCATATCACCAATGTTGATGGTATTATGTGTGTGCCGGAGAGGGTTTTGCTACTGAGCAAAGCCCGTGCTTACTTCGAGGCAGCACTCAAAGGTGCCCTTGAGCTTGGGCGAAAGGTTTCCAGCATTCAAGAGGTGGAGGATGGCGTCTTGATCGACGGTGAACGCTTTGACTTTGTGGTGGATGCAACATGGGGGCATTACATGGACCTGGATCTACAGGTCATATACGAGGCCACCTTGTTACTCTACTACGAGGGTCCTCCTGAATTTCCGGCTGTGACCTTGGTCGATGGTCCCCTGGCTTCCGTCTACCCCACTGAAGTGCCGGGATTGTTTACCTTGTCTAGCGTCCCCCACACGCCTCTCGGACAATTCAAGACTGCAGCAGAAGCTCGGGCGGCACGGGACGACGTTAGCCCCGCAACCATATCAGCCAAGCGGGCGCTTATGGAGGAACAGATTATGCACTACCTCCCCACGTTCCTCGAGACCTTCCGTTACATTGGCCCACAGCTTGCTGTCAAGACCAAGCCACTAGGGGCTTATGATGACCGCAGCTGTCGAGTCTCTCGTCGCGGCCGAGTGTTTTCTGTCATGTCGGGAAAGATTGACACCATCTTTTTCGCCCATGAGCGAATTCTCTCGCTGATCGACGATGAGAGTTGAAGCATGCTTATCTCTGAGGCAATTGTGCCATTCTAGCTTTGTCTGCCAGATAGGGGAAGGTTTACTCATGCAGCCCCTTATCTTAAGTAAATTTACAAAGGCTAAATATATGCTTAAATTCAGTGTCTTAGCTCTCACCAGCCGGCTAATCAGGTGTCATTCTGTATCCAGGTTGATCTACGGATAGGTACAGGGGAGTTCAGGATTTACCGATTTAGCTTCCCACCGTGGAGTAGCTAGAGTAGTAGACATTATACAGAGAAGACTGTAACGCTAAGGAAAAAATACCCAACCTAACTGTACTCCGTACCTTCATACCCAATAGTCCAGGTTGGTCAATCAGTAAGACATGTGCACGTTCCCCTTGACCGAGGTTTGCTTATCATGCATCTCACCGAGTGAGACATTGGTGCCGAAGCTGCATACTTTTCGTCTATCCCGATGGGGTAGATTAAAAAACTGCAAAAGTCAATATCGCAACCGAAGTGTCATTGCAGAAGTGGAGTACCAGAACCAAAAGGCTCATAATGAGGTAGATACGAGTCTCAACCAAAGATCTCAATGCTAATCTCTTAATCTTGCGCAGCTTACCGCCCCAATCAAGAGTGATATACTATGTCCTATTTGGAGATACAGGGTAATCAGACTCCTTATCTATCCCCCTTGCTGACTTCCTCACCCCGCCCCCTGGATTTCACAAGAAACGCACAGACCATAGAGTGGAGGCAACCCGGGAATTAGCAATTTCTGTCTGTTTCTTGTTTCTTGTTTCCTGAGGCTGAAATCTTTGTTGTTGTCTCTTCTCGTAAAGCTGACCACAAATTCATCCCCCACTCTTTTTCTCCTTTGTTCCGTTTACCTGTCTGTATCGCTCATGCCAATGCAAAATCTGAGCCCTGACCGTGTTCTCTCTTTCTTACACCAGCTGAGCTTCTAGAACTCTCTCTGGCACAGTTCTCTTCCCACCATGTCGACGGCACCAGATTTGCCATTAAAACATCTTCAGGACTCCTCGCCCGATACTCCCGTCAAGACGAACAACGTGGCGTCTGCTGGCGATGCACGTGGATTACCCCCTGACACGGTGACCGAAGCCGAAGCTTCATCCGACAACCACGGTTCGGTCTTGAGCGACAATAATGGGAACATTGAGGTTGCAGCTGGTCCGTCAGATAATGCGACCAAACAAAAGGTGTACCATACTGGATGGAGGCTTCATGCTTTAACCTCAGCGTAGGTTATTTTCGCCCAGTTGCCCTTATTCACAGCTGATTGCCATTGCCATAGACTGTGCTTGAGCTTGTTGCTATCGACATTGGAGACTACGATTGTGAGCACGGCTCTGGTCTCAATCGTCGATGCCCTTCAAGGCTTTAATATGGCCGGTTGGATCGTGACATCCTACTTGGTAACATATACCGGTATGTTCTCTCTGTCGTATAATGCCAGTATGAGAACTAAGAGATTTCAGGTTTCCTCATCATCTATTCCAAGCTCAGTGACATATTTGGCTGTAAACTTATGCTATTACTTGCGATCACGATATTTACTATCTTCTCTATGGCATGTGGTGCTTCTGATTCCATGGTACCTCTGTATGTCAACTCCCTCTCTTGATAGTTGATACCAACCTCGTGCGCGTGCTCATCGTCCATTTTATTGTAGGATCGTCTTCCGCGCTTTCCAGGGGATGGGAGGCTCCGGTATCTACTCTTTATCGACAATCATGGTACCGCTCATGGTGCCCCCAGAGAAGTACGCAACCTACATCTCTATCATGTCGTCAACCTTTATCCTCTCGAGTGTCCTCGGACCAATCCTTGGAGGAGCAATCACAGACAACACGACTTGGCGTTGGGTGTTCTATTTCAAGTGAGTTCTTTCCCCACCCAGATGCCTTGCAATGGAGGCACCATTTAGTGACTGATCACTGGTAGTGGCCCTGGGGGAGCGCTTGCGGCTGTTCTTCTCGCCTTCTCGGTCCCATTCAACTTTCCCTACGGGGAGTCCGATCGATTCTTTCATTCCCTCGCATCGAAACAAATGTGGAAGCGGGTTGACTTTGTTGGTATGGCTGTGTCATTGGCTGCCTCCATCCTCATCATCTTTGCACTCGAGCAAGGTGGTGTGGCCTACTCGTGGGGCAGTGGTGCTATTGTATCAACCTTTGTACTCTCTGGAGTCTTGTGGATTGCCTTTGTTCTTTGGGAGCGACTGCTTTCCAAGAGCCACGGTGTCCGTGAGCCCATGTTCCCGTGGAGCCTGGTGCACAACAGGTTTGTTATGGGACTACTTTTGTAAGTCTACAGTCACTCGATCCTAAGTTCGCGGTAGGCTAACTTGGCTTTTGTCAAGAAACGGGTTCTTTACAGGTTTCCCTTTTATGGCTGCTCTTATCAACATACCGCAGAGATTCCAAACGGTCAACATGACATCAGCTATCAACGCTGGCATTCGTACACTACCTCTACTTCTTCTATCTCCATTAGCGACTGCTATCAACGGGATATTGGTCTCTAAGCTGAGAGTCCCTCCTCTCTACACGCTCTTCCTCGGAGGTTCACTGCAGACAATAGGAGTTGGCCTATATAGCTCCTTAAAATCATCAACCTCGATTGCCACGGCCCAATATGGGTATGAGGCTATCATGGGCCTCGGTTTCGGGTTCAACCTCAGCACAATCCTGATGATGGTGCCGCTCGTCGTCACTGAGAAGGATTTAGGTACGAATCCCCAATTTTCCTGCCAAACAATTAATGCTTCTTAACTGACATAACTTTAGCTGTCACAATGGGATCTGTGACACAGATCAGAGTGCTGGGAGGCACAATCGGGCTTGCTGTCTGTTCCGCTTTGCTCATTAACCATATAAAGAGAGAAGCTGTCAAGTTCTTAACAGCAGAGCAAGTTGCACAGATACTGCTGTCCTCAGAGAATATTGGGATGTTCTCCCCTACGACACAGTCTCGCACAAGAGTCCTATATGCGGACGCCTACTCGGAGCAGATGAGGGTAATGCTTTACTTCTCTATTGCATCTCTTTTGTCACTGGTGCTCCTCGTCGAAAAACAGCCAAGGAAAGCTCCTACTAAGCCTGAGAGAGCAGGATAGTATCAGACCCTGCCCGTCATACACGCGAAAGCAAGCAACAGAAAAGTGTCTTCTTATAAGTAACGAATCTCTCACCATGTATCTCCTGATTTAGATTTACATCACGGCATGACACTAAGCGGAATATAATATCACTCAGTATAATAATGATCAATTTCTCAATTGCTGTATGCTTAGTAGTAAAGGATATGAGGTGCGAGATAACTAATCCAACTAACAATTGCTATATATGATTAAGTCTGTGAAGGGTTGACTGGCCCAGATAAGCTTATTCGGAATATACGATTCGATCCTCATTTGAACTTGACAAGCTTCATCAGGCCATTGCATTTTGCAGACTCCAACAGCCCCTGCAGAAGAGCAAGATCATCGAGGGCTTCTAGAGGACTCTGACGCGAGTCTGGAAGATTCTGCAACATGGCCTGACAGAATGCTTCAAATTCGGCCTTGACACCATTGTTATAGATGAATTCTTTGGTCTCGCTCGTTGGCTCCCCAGAATCTGGTTTAATGTTTGAGGCGACACGGACAGGTGTCCAAACAACCACGCCATGAGTACTGATAATCTCGATCTCTAGCGTGGATTTATGTTCTGCCGCAAAAGAGACGCAGACTGTTCCGTGTCTAGAACCAGTGGTAGATACGACAGCGTGAATAGTATCAACAGGATGAAGATGCTCCTTAAGTAGACTGGATAAGGCCATTACCTCCTTAGCTTCGTGCCCAATGGCATTGAGAAGAAGCCGGAGGCTGGCAATGAAGTGAATTCCGCTATCAAGAAGGAAACCACCTTGGAATTCCGGAGCCTTGCGCCCTGTGACATATCAGTAACTGTGTCAAGGCTAAGCACCGTACTTCTTACATACACTCTGTCTTGAAGTATTTATTTTCCTTTTTGATTAATCCATAGTAGCTCAGGCGGAAAGATGTGAGTTCACCCCCCATCTCTCGGGTTTTCATCTCAGCATACTTCAGACTCTCATTGAACCGGAAGTTTTCAGCAACGGCCCATATCGGAGGTTTGGACTGAGCATTGTACCATTGAACAAGCTCGATAGCAGTTTCAGTATCCTGTGCTATCGGCTTCTCACTCAACACATGCTTTCCGGCTCTCAGAGCTTTCCGGATAAGTTGGGGTTGGACTAGAATGGTAGCACATGCTGACACTGCAGCTATGTCAGACCTTGCGAGAAGATCCTCGAGTGACCTTCCACTTATGGGAGGGCTATCAAAGTAGATATCAACACTGTCCCGGGCTTTCTTGGCAAGCGATATTGCCGCTTGCTCAGATCGTGAGTAGACGGCTTTGAGACTGAGGTGTCCAACGGCCTCAATAGCCGGCAAGTGTTCTGTACCATGTCAGCGCAACATTGACTCAAAAGCTCCTCTGCAATGCAACCTCGCCATTGATAAGCAGCTCAAGGGAGATCGACGTACGCTCTCTCGCAAAGATACCGGCTCCAAGTAAAGCTATACCGACCATATTGCAACACGTCGTCAGCACAAACGGCAGGTAACAGAAGGACAAGCTCATGGATTAAGGGGAGGGAGGGGGACAAAATATGATGCTTGGACGGATAGAACCACGCCTTGACAGACGATCTTTTAAGCGAGGTCCTTTTGTTATAAAAGCTTGTTGCCCAAGTACACGTAAGATACAGGGATCACGGGTCGGGCCATGGGCCGCGCTACGGGCTCTCTCCGCGCCCGGCCGAGTCTCATCTGATAAGACCGAATGTAACTGTAACCCATTTGCGTAACTATGCATTATCTCATGCATCTTGATATTTCTCTCTCCCGCAAAATTCACACGGATGTTATTCCTCCGAACCTTGAACGTTGCGCAACAGTTTGACAACGTTGGATAAAATGGATATTGCAGTTCAGTATAGCTACTTGAGAACCATATTTCTTTATCTAGTATTCTACAGTTCAGCAACATAGTTACAACATTCAAAAATCATGGCTATAATCTCATGGAAAGCAATAGACGAAAGTCTCTCGCTCAAATGGAAGATTGTCATCACCCTCCTAACAATCTACACTCTCCGTATCATAGGAACTCGCATCATTACAAAACGAGCAAGGCGGAAGTTCCGTGAACAACACGGCTGCGCTCCTGTGACTTGCCAGCTCCCACTGAGGGATCCATTCTTTGGTATTGACTTCATTTTGAAGCTGATGAGGGTTTTCAAAGAAAAGCAACTGTTGGAAACCTTTGCCAACGACCTTTACAGGACAGTTGGCATCACATTCCTTGTTGAGCGTGGTTCTCAGCAGACTATATTTACAATCGACCCAGAAAACATTAAAACAGTTCTTGCTCTCAGGTTCAAGGACTATGGACTCGCTTTTCGGGCCCCATTGTTCAACCCCGTCACGGGCGGCGGTATGTTTGTTTCTGATGGCGAAGAGTGGGCGCATTCGCGGGCTTTAATGCGTCCAACCTTTGCCAGAGATCAAGTGGCCGACCTTGAATTGACAAACCGACATGTCACAGACCTCGTTTCAAAGATACCCATCAATACATCCTTCAATTTGCAGGAACTTCTCTTTGACTTCACGATGGATACTGGCACTGAGTTCCTCTTCGGCGAGTCAACAGACACACTTTGCAACCCTACCAAAGCAAGCCAAGAGTTTACCAAAGCCTTTGATTTCACCCTCAAGGACGTGGCTTACCAGGCACGATTGGGCCCGTTCCGTCGCTTCCAAGGCTCTCGAAGCAGGGCGCATGATGCCTATCAAGTGTGTCGGTCTTACGTCGAGCATTATGTCGATCAAGCCATGGCTCTTCGCACATCGCCCTCGAAGAGAGAGGTATCAAGAAAGGGTGAATCCAAAAGTCGACACGACAGTCTGCTGAGGCAGCTTGCTAGTTCGGGTGTATCAAAGGAAAAGATACGCGCAGAGTTGTTGAGCGTTTTGATAGCTGCAAGAGATACGACCTCGAACCTGCTGGGCAATCTCTTCTTTATCCTCGCACGCAGACCAGATATCTGGACCAAGATTCGAGATGAAGTTAAGCAACTTGATACAAACGAACCAACTTATGAGCAGCTTCGTCATCTCACATATGCTAAATACTGCATCAACGAATGTCAGTGTTGTTCTTAACTGAAGGCTCTCGCTAACGTCACCCTAGCATTACGTCTCCATCCTCCTGTGCCTAGTAATGGGCGCATGGCATATCGGGATACAGTTCTTCCTCATGGTGGTGGCCCAAATGGTGATCAGCCCGTTCATGTTCCGAAAGGCTCTATGGTCAACTACACTGTCTATGCCATGCATCGCCGTAAGGATTTGTATGGTCAAGACGCTGAAGAGTTTCGGCCCGAGAGATGGGAGTCTCTTAGACCTTCATGGGTAGGTTCAACATATTATGCATGGTCTTGTAAGAAATCAGCGCACTAATGATTACAATCAGTTCTTTCTGCCCTTCAATGGGGGCCCACGCATTTGCCTCGGTCAGCAATACGCCATCACTGAGTCTCTACTGGTCATAATGCGTTTTGCTCAAGAGTTCACATCGATTCAATCGATGGACCCAAAGCCTTGGACTGAGGAAATTGCGCTTGGCTGTGGCAATGCTAATGGTGTCCATGTTGCATTTCAGAGAGTACAGTAAGCAGGAGTCGTGAAGAATAGGAGACAGGTAGATTGCTATCACCTTTACCTTTCACTGCATAGCTTTAGTTTTACTTAGTCTGATGTCGCGCCTATTTCCTCACTCTATAGAGTATTATCATTCTCCGTAATAACCTAGTATGGGCCTCCTACCAGCAAGTCCATACTCTATGCAACCAAGGATAGTGATATCGACAGCGACAGCTTGTTTGAAGTCACATTCAGTGACGGATCTAGGTTTAACGCGCTCTTATATATATAGAGAGAAGATTAAGTAGAGTAAATTGTAACTTTAACTTCCGGTAAAACCTCAGGGACGCTTTGCACTGTGTCCGGAAACACGCTCCTGAAATTGATTACTGGACTGACGCAATATGCGTCAACTGGAGGACGTTCTTGAACGGAGTAGGCAGGACCACATCCACTTCAAAGCTCATACTATTGTTATGTAGATGCGATGTCGCGAGGTATAGGGTACGCATGGACAGAAGAGGAAAAGCGGCTGACCTAAGTTCGTGTCATGTTACCCCTCACGCAGTCAATAGAGTGAGTGATTGGCTTAATCTTGTCTGGATCCACGATGTGTCACGGATCAAGTGTTTTCCCGCCACCTCATTTATCCTCGCCATCTCCATCTGCCTCTTGTCCGCATTCACGCACTCATCGAGTCCTCACGATGACCGATCATCAAAGCCTCACCTTCGACCATCGAGGCCCCTCGAAACTAATAAATCTTCCCCCATAAGAAGCTCTCAATCGATCTCTTTTTTCCTATCATCCACGAACCCTCCCATTCCGACACAGCCTCCCCTCGAAACGCGTTCAAGAGAAAGTCAGTGACCTCGCGCTGCAGACCGTATAAAATTCCGTATTGTACCCATCAAACGAGGCGCGCGCTCCTCCTTTGCTGGAACGATCGGGGCCTGTGGAGGGGACTGTTTGATGTCTTGCAGCTCAAGTTCTGGAGCTCGAACAGTTGCCCGGCTTGCGAGAAGCTGATCTTTCTCTTGGTGGATATCTGTTGTTTTCTTACAGATCGTAAAGGGAACTTGCTCCGGCTTGCAGCTCAGTTCTGGAGACGGGGCGAGTTTCTTGTCAGATAACGCTGATTCTGGGAATGGTTGCGTAGGTGAGTGCTATTGTCGGGTTGTTGCTAACCGGTAGGTTCGGAAATGGCGACATTATCCAGCCTCGATGTGAATAGTACAACGCCGGCTGTCGTTACATGGCGATGGAACGATACGACACGTTTTTTAATCGGCCCAGACCCTCAGATAAGAGATATCACTATCACGACTCGCTTCGACAGTCAGGAAACCTTGTTCGACATCAACATTCCCATCAGACTCAAGGGCATCAAGACAGGCACCTTCTTAATCATCAGAGTCCTTCCGCCATCCCTATCCTCCTTCGACTTCATCGAAGCCCCTTCAGTTCCCGATGAAGTGCGCGACAAGTTCCACTCGAGTACCCTCCTCCTCGACTTCCGCTTACACCAAAACCCCAAACTTATCGTCTCTGTTGAGGCTGAAGAACCACTGGCTCCCCTACGGACTCAATCCGGTACTGTCCTCGACGCTCTTCGTGAACTTGCAAATATCACCGTGTTTTCTATCTACATCAGAAACTCAGCGACGTCAAAAGTTCATCTCCAAAGGATCCGCCAAGCTGTCAGCAACGGTCTGTCCCTCTTCATTCAGGATGACTTGACTGCCATGTTTCGCGGCACAGGAGGCAAGGCCGTCACCCTACCATCTCCCACACAGATACCCCCGCCATCCTACAACGATACAGAACCTCCACCGCCTCCCGCTCCAATCTATGACCGAAAGCGACCGCGGAAAGATGATCGCGAAGAACGAGACGACGACATCGCGTTGATCTGGGCCAAGCTTGAGATGATACAGACGCGTCATAGTGAAGAGCTGCATGCGCTCAGGGACGAGAACAGAGATCTTAGGCAGGAGATCAATGATTTGCGCGAAAGATTTATCGCGTCTGAGAGGAAGCGTCAAGATTTGGAAGAGGAATTCGGGTCGTTGGCGGGACTGACGGACGAGAGGGTTAGAGAGTTGGAAGAGCATACAGACGTTACTTTCTCAGAAGTCTGGCAGGATATGGGCGAATTGACAAGCGAGGTCAATGCGATGAAGCTGCGGCTTGATGAGGATGAGTTGGTGAATAAAGTCAAATTTAGAGTTATTGATCACATTACGGCGAGTCTATCTCGCGATATGCCGCCAGATGACTGAGCACAGTAATGGTTTGAATAACTTAAGCAGATCTTTAGTTGAGTTATAAATTAGACCTGACGGCCAGATACATAATCAAGCTTGATTTAACACCCATTGCCAAAGTCTACAGAGCCACAAACTTTACATCCATGGCTGCGGATCTCGGTGTAGAATTGCTTCAGGACACCTCCTGTAGCTGATATCCAGAGCACATACACCTTGACCTTGTCAGGACTTTGTCGGCCAGCTCCAATAAACGCCGTCAGAGAGATGCCGGGTGCTGCGTCGATATTCTGGTATGCAACAGCTGTTTGACCAGGATTGTCATCATGCAAGCACGTTGTCATCATGTCTCCATTAGAACGGACCCAGAAGAGATACGACCTATGGTTCGTTTCTAAGTCGTAACTCCATGCAGTCGCTATCTGAGCTGGCCTTTTCAACGACTGGGAGACATCAACGCTGCCTGCTGGATGAGAAGCCTTAGGCCCAACATCTACCCAATGCTCTGAATCTCCTACAAGTCGTCGTCCAAAGACCTCTCCTCGTGGACCTAGCCACCAGATGATAGGATCGCGATGCTTTCTAAACTCTTTAGTGGGTGTCTCACCGCATACGGCCAAACAACCCCCTCCGTGAGTTAAAGCGCTTCCTGCAGGAGCGACAACGCTGGCATCGCTATATAAAGACCAACTTGAAGTCTGTTCTCTTCGTGACCACGCGTTGACGCTGCTGTCGCTCCCGATCTATATAATCTTAAATCGATTATCCTGGTGTGTTTGAACGATAGCAATTGCTCCCGCTCCTGTGATCTCTGGATTGAGAGAATCCTCAATCCTAGGACCGTTCGGATTGTACTGTGTGACAGACTTGCCAGTGTACTGGAAGCCCTGAAGTCTTCGGCTGCTCTTATCCCAGTACCATACCTGAGTCCCAGTAACCCCCGTATTGTCGCAGTAACAAATAGTTGCCAATCGGCTACCGGGCATTGGAACTGCTGGTGGTCCACTCCATTTATTGGGCATTTCTTCCTGCCCCATTTTTGGCCTTACACTGAGAAGTGCTATCCCCCGATTTATTGGTTGCTCTATCAAGCTGCTAGTTGTTTCAAGGGGATATCCGATGTCAAGGCCACTCTCCGGATCTCCATACTTGCTATAATCCGTCGGCCATATGCGGATGATACCGCTCTTATCGTCCATCTCGCAAGAGAAATATAGTACTTCGGGTTCTGGATCTAGTTCTTTCCTGTTCGAGATAAAGAACTTGCGTTTCCAATTAGTCTCAAAGCCCTTGTAGGGTGGCCATATTATCGAGAGATGCTTGTCGTCACCCCAGTAGTAAGACATAGAACCTCTTACGGTATGGATGCCAGACACCCGTGGAAAAACGAATGGCTCGGATCCAGGGCCGAGTACATGGTCGAATTTATGATCCATGATATCGATCCTCAATTCCAAAGGGACAAGACCCCTGTCTTCGAAGCGACTGAGTTCAACGCTACAGAATCCACTGCACTCGTAGCCTCCATCGGGCATCAGTGTTAGGTGTATGAGGCTAAATGTCTCGGTGAATGGTAGCTGGCAAGTCTGCGGCTTGACGTGAAGACAACAGCGGGAATTTCTAGGGGGTATCCTAGATAGGGTGAACTCAAGGTTGAAGCAATTTCCTAACCTGAACCGGGTTGTCTTCTTAAAGTTGATCATGACCGCCGGCAGGATTGTTAATTATATAGTATAAACACTCTTGGCTATGCCAGGCTTACTTAATTGCTATAGGGTATTAAATCTTACAGTCCTTAAAGGCATTACCTTTAGGTTATTAGGGGTTTCCTTAGTCAGAAGAAGAAAGGCTATATACTAAAGAATAAAAGAAGTCTTAAATACTAATATATTACTAGGAAACGTGCCTCTAAAATATAGCTTAAGTTTAAT
>JAAOAR010000774.1:0-33111 GCA_013395995.1 Fusarium pseudoanthophilum | reverse complement strand
TATTAAGTTTATAAGTTAGTAATAAAGTTCTAGAGAAAATATACTTCTAGTTTACTTCTAGTTTAACATAATAGTCTTTATTAAGACATGGATGTCAAACAGACATTTACCGGCCAAACATCACTTACATGCTTTGCAATACTGTTTGCGATCACAGATGAGCGAGCCGATGTCCAGAAAATATTCTGTAATTCTCATCGGCATGTGTCAAAGAAATGTCAAAATCAGGCAATTGGTAACAATGATGCCAACAAAGACTCAACCTCGCTCTTTAAATACGGAATTACTCGGCATATTCCCCAAGCTCCCTTCAAATCACCATGCAAAACCACGCCCTTTCAGCAACAATCTCATTCAGCTTGGTAATTCTCCCATGCTCTTTAATCGCCGACTTTTTGCAAAACCGCGCCAAAAACCGAGGTGGCCAAACCACCCCCTGCAATCACAAAAGCCGGGCCTATCATAATGCACCAACTAACGAAACTAACGTCCCAAGACACCGAGGCATCTTAAGATAAAGAATACCCACATCTTATCTCCGTAAAAAAAGAGAGCGTCATTACAAATCTGATGCGCGCCGTGGAGCCGCAAATTTATTCTTTTTACGGATAAATACGTCAGACTCCCATGCTAAAAACAGGGTCTTGGCATGTTTGACCATTATCATTTTATAACGACACGATGAGTGAGAAAGAGGTTCCTCGCGATGGGAATATGTCCCAAGATCAACAGCGAGCTTCTCTGGACCGCGAGTCTTTGACTGATGTTGAGAAGAATTCGCCAATGGCTGGAAATAACACGGATGATCAGAATGCGAATCTTAGTGATCAGACTACTGAGGCTGGCAACTTGACCTCCGACTGCGAATCGTTCGAAGTCTCGTGGGATGGCGACAAAGATCCTTTATGTCCCCGGAGTATGTCGACGTTGCGAAAATGGATGATCGTTTCAATCGCATGCATGGGAAGTCTCTGCGTGTAAGTCTCCAATCTCACCTCTCCTCCCACACTACTAACAATTTCCAGAACATGCGCAAGTTCAATCTACACAGCTACCTACAACCAAATGAACGCCGAGTTCCACTGCTCCCAAATCGTCGCAACCCTCGGCCTCTCAACATTCGTCCTAGGAATCGCCCTCGGCCCTGTGCTCACCAGCCCGTTGAGCGAGTACTACGGCCGCCGACCAATCTACCTCGTCTCATGGGCCATGTTCATAATCTGGACGATCCCCTCCGCCGTAGCGCAAAACATCGAGACCATGATCATAGCACGTTTCTTCACGGGTTTCGCGGGTAGTTCGTTCCTCAGCGTTGCAGGAGGTACAGCAGGTGATGTCTTTGAACGGCATGAGATCCAGAAACCTATGAGTTTGGTGTCGTTGGCGCCGTTTATCGGACCGGCTATTGGGCCGCTGATTGGAGGGTTTATTAATTATAATACAGATTGGAGGTGGACGTATTATGTTATGTTGATCTGGGCTGCGTTTGTTATGGTGGCTATTGTGGTGTTTGCGCCCGAGACGTTTCATCCGATTTTGTTGAGGGAGAAGGCGAGGATATTGAGGAAGGAGACTGGGAATGAGGCGTATAGAGCGCCGATGGAGCATACGAAGAAGCCAATCCTCGAAACGCTGAAGCTCTCAGTCCTTCGACCGTTTCAGCTGCTCTTCCTGGAGCCCATGTGTCTCTGCCTGGACCTCTACTCTGCTATCCTCCTTGGTATTCTGTACCTATTCTTCGGCGCGTTCCCTCTCATCTTTCGAACAAACCACGGTATGAGCCTTTGGCAGACCGGAATGACGTTCTTGGGAATTCTCGTCGGATTTGTTATCGCAACGGCTACGACTCCCTTCTGGGCCAGGCTTCGACTTCGCTGGTTGGCGGAACAGGAGAAGGAAACCGGCAAGGCTATCAGCGAGCCTGAGTACAGACTTCCTCCTTGTATTCTTGGTGCTATTCTTATCCCTATCGGTCTGTTTTGGTTTGCTTGGACGACATATTCGAGCATTCATTGGATTGTGCCCATCATTGGTTCCGGAGTTTTTGGATGCGGGTAAGTTTCTCTGGCCTGTTCTTTCAGATCTTGTGCTAACAACTTCTTGTAGCATGATGCTCGTCTTCACTGGTATCTTCACCTTCTTGGTCGACGCTTATCCTCAGTACGCCGCTTCTGCCATGGCAGCCAACAGCTTTGCCCGATGCTCTTTCGCAGGTACGTTCAATTCACTCATTTTACTTCCAACAGTCACTAACAATCGTATAGCGGCATTCCCTCTGTTTGGCATTCAAATGTACGAGACGCTTGGTTATCAGTGGGCTTCCAGTCTTCTTGCTTTCTTGACGGTTGTCATGGCGCCGTTCCCTTATCTGTTCTTCAGATATGGAAAGAAGCTGCGAGCCAAGAGCAAATTTGCTTCAAAGATCTGAAAACACGACAGAAAATGATTTGGAGAGGAGATGCATAATTGGGCCGGCCAAAAGTTGGCTGTATCACTGAGTTTTGGGTGCGATAGAGGACGTTCAAGAAAAAGCATTATAGAGCAGCGACACATAGAATAGATAGACTTCATACCCTAAAGAACTGTATTTCGCCAGTATGACCAGAGTTCCGTCTTTCTCTAAAAGCCTTGTGAGTCTGCCATTGGTGGGAAAGTACCAAAGTTGCCTGGCAGCAATGGACATAAACCATGCTGAAGCAGTAGATCAACATCAATAGTATTCTCCGCCCAAAAGTTATCAAACCCGAACTGATCAGGCGTTTGCTGGAACAGATCATTCGTTTCCATCACAGCACCGGCGACTTGAGCATTCGTCGCGTCAGTGAACGGACCGACATTCTCAGCCAAAGTCTGAGACGTTACCCTACTAATTTCTGCCGAGTTGTTCAGAGTAGAGTCCTCGTTGCGGTTAGAATTGGCAATGCGTGACGTCACGTCAACTATTGAACCTGCTGAGACAGCCGATCCTTGTCCTGTGAGTCTTCTCATAAGGTTACCGAAGAATCTCATGATCCATAGTCCTACGGGCCAGTGTTTTGCGAGTTCGCTTAGGGCGAGGATGCATTGGCGTGATTTGTTACCGGCGAGTTGACGTCGGATGGGGTCTTTGCGGCATATGACGAGGGTATGGATGGAGAGGGCGCCGAAGACAGCGGGGACACTGAGAAGATATTAGATTGGAGCAGAATGGAGACGAGGTTGACTTGCATGTGCATTTGACTTTTACTCATTGCTCCGACGGCGAGGAGATCCTCGGTCATACGAGTGATGGAGTCAGCTGCCCGCCGAGCCCAGATGTCTCCTTCGGCTTCAGAGGGCGTGAGGTCCTCAATGGCCTTTGGCCTAAACAGGAGAATGTAGTAGTTCCTGCTCAAGGTCAGATACTCGTCTTCAGCGCTGCCCTCTCTCTTACTGGTACGCCATGTGTAACTGGGTCGCCCAGAACGCTGGACCCAGTGTCTCATCAAGCGGCGCCCTCTGCATGCATTTGGGCAATTGCGCTTCCCACTGTTCAAGTCTTTGTTTCAGACGCTCTGGTTTGTATTGTTCCAAGTCAGGTCGTCGAGGACTGTATTCCGCGATAACAATATCTCCAACTGGATAAACATTAGCCACGCAAAAGATAGGACTCGTCAATTGGGAGTGACTAACGTATTTCTGCAGCCTTCGTCATCTCTATCGCAAGGGCCGTATGGTGTTCTTCTTGTCGGATTATTAGAGGATCATTGTGGTCGTCGTCAAAGTAAAAGTCTTCTTCAGCCAGAGGTTCGATGTCGCAGTCTTCATCCCTAATTCTGCATGGCTTGCCGAGGCATGCTGCTGTATGTCGGTCGCGAGTCTGGAACTATCAGCAAAGTCACTCGGCTGTTCACTAATCTTACTGACATATATAGACCACCATATTCGTTTCCGCAGCGCTCTTTTATCGGGACTAAGCCTCGATGCAACCGTTCTGCGACCAAGTCAGCATCAACTCACAAACAGTAGCTGGTCCACATACGATCGATACATCCCCAGAGACTGCGCACAAGACGTCGCACACCCAAGCCAGAACCACGAATCTTTCTGATCATCCGGCCCGTTCCACCAAAATCCCAAAAGGAAGATTGCTGCCGTGAGGACATTCCTATCAGTCTCGTGATCAACGTCATACAGCGTTTTCGCTCGAAGATAATGATGCTTGCGAGCAGCAGTCCGATCACTAAATCCAGCAGCCTGAATAAGACTCTCATCACACAGAATGAAGGTAACAAGAAACATCGCGTGCAAAAGCATAGGCGATGCTTTGCCCTGTCTGTACAGCTCCGAAAAGGCACGTCTGTCTATCACCGGATAAGGCGGATGGATGATCTCGAAAAAGGTGTATACGAGACGATCGGATATTTCTTTTGGCGGCATCGTCAAGGCATCTCGTACGCTGAGTGGCTCTACTTGGGGTCTTGTCGGAATAATGGCGCGGTCTGCTATTGATGCTGGTATGGGATAGTGGACTTTGACGGGCTCGCTGACACCACCTCTTGGACTACATATCATTTCGACGATGTATGATAAGCTGCTTGAGTCGCCCAGGAAGTATGACTTGTCGTTCCCGGATAAGCTCTGTTGTTGAGACTCTGGCTCATTATTCCGCGGGATAGGCTGGCTTTGTTCTTGGTATTGTAAATTTTCGTTATTTTGAGGCGTAATCACTGCAATACTGTCGTTCATGGTCTCATGTCGATCAACCGGGCTCTGCGCCTGCTGTCTTCTCGCCACGCGTTGCGCATTACTTCGCCTAGCATATCTACAAACCCGTGAGTCACAATTCTTCATCACATCACATCGTTTCTACGTACTTCCCACGCTTGGAGTCAATCAACTCACAAGTAACATCGCGCGTACGACAATGCCAACACGGCTGTCCATCAGCGGCGTCACACTTTACCCGTCTTGCGTGACACGCCTTGCAAGCCACGCGAGCTACACGTGTGCGAGTAGGTATAGCGCTTGGTGATCTTGCGCTACTTTGGAGGGTTTGTGACTCGGTCATTGAGATTGGAGTTGATGCTGGTGATTTCTTAGTCGCTTGTTGGTGAGAGATTAAGTCGCCGACTCGGTGACTTGGGTGAAGGGTGAGATTACGGGAATAAGACGGTTACGTAAGGTGGAATGACGTTGTGGCTTGGCTTGTTATTGGTGGATGCCCGTGCTGATCTTATCGTCTGGCTCTGTATCTTATTAGGCGCATGGATAACGTTAGGGACAATGACATTACCAATGCCGTGCTGCTCAAATTATTATTCGGTTCTCTATTTGAATCTACTGCTCCATGAAACTCGTGGCGAATTGCTTCGAATTTGGGTCAGCCTATTGAATCGAGCTTGATATGGTTGCTGGCAAGTGTCCGTTTCCTGCTGTAGGATCCATTGTCCAAGCACATATTCGAATGATTGTGATAATCACATCTTCCGATAGGGTACACGTGTATTATCAAGTGGTCGAATCCTTGGTGACACTATTAACGGCAATAAGCCACTGTTGTACTGAAATCCGTAGAAAATATCTACGTAGTTTGGTCCGGCATAATCTCTAATAGCATTGCTGATAGACCCAAGAGAATAAAATCTTTCTAAACCGTGGACAGGAATGCTTAAATAAGCTGCCCCAAGAAGCTCACGAACTCATGTTATCTTACCCGACTCTTCTTAGCTTTAGGATTGAGGTCCTAGGTAGTATGAACTTATCGCACCTCGGGGGGAAAAAATAAACGACCCCTAATGCACCAAAATTCGCTGGCTGTCCACCCATCGAGGGGTCGCTTATATTTTCCCCCCCTAGTCGCATTAGCAACCATCATCATTGACTGCCAAGACGTGCTTGCGCAGGGGTAAATTAGCTGACATCTCAGCTCAATGACGACACGACCGTCTAAAACCTCACTCGCGAATTAATTCACAAAAGATCAGCGTTGTATTCAGTCGATATGCAACCATGCAAACCTGCAGATCGTTTAGGCTTCTACCAATCAAGTGCTGTTTTATGCTGTTGCTGGGAAACAAAAGCAACATCTCAAGCGTCATAAGTATAATGAGCTCGTCACTGAGCCGTGAATTTTGACGGTTTTTCTTTCTCAGAAACGTCATATTGAAATAATAGAGGATAATGCATTGATTAATTGAGTTGAGATGTTGGCCAGGGCGCGTGGAGAAGACGTCATCTAGACGTATCCCAACGCGTCGTCAACGAACCACTTTATCCTAGAATTGTAGCGGAAGAATACTTAAGGATGCAGAATTCCAGTTGACGGTTAAGGAAAAGAATCAATCGCAAAAGACTTATTACACCAGAAACTTACACAACTATCAAAATGACTGGCACCGATAACACCAACCCCGGCAACTTTGCCAACCGGTATGTCCAGCCTCATGCGATCAAGACTCTGAGTGATCATGTCTAACAAAGACAGACCCAAGGAAGAGGTTCAGGAAATTGCTTCCAAGGGCGGAAAGTCCAGCCACTCGGGCGGATTCGCCAGCATGGACGCCGACAAGCAGGTTAGTCAACCACTTACCCAAGCACATATAAAATTCTGACAGATCACCCAGCGAGAGATTGCTTCTGAGGGCGGCAAGGCATCATCGGGCTCTTTCGAGCCTGGTAGTGAGAAGGCAAAGGAGGCTGGTCGCAAGGGTGGACTGGCTTCCTAGATGTACTATTCTTATGAGACATGACTTTGAATCAATGGAAGAGCTTTATCGGCTGGATGTAGGAACATGAATTGATTTCACAGCTTCACTGTATTTCTCGCCCCGTGTGTGATAGTTGCACGACTCTTGGTGACACCGTGACATTCTAAATCCTTATAATGGTATATTGAGTTTCTAAACTCAATAAATAACTAAAGACTATACTTAAACTCAGGATAAAGAGGAGTCTGGATGGTATTGTAGAATAAGGAATCGATGGCCTACTTAATCATAAAGCCTCTATTCAAAGCAGCTTGGAACAGGCGTTTGGCATATTCGTTTCTCTGACGACATGTGCCTCAAGATCCTTGCCGATATCACCGCCACTATGAGGTCTGAATACAATAAGCTTCTTCTTGATAAGAACTTTTCTCCATGCTAGCCGCTTAATTTAAGCTTACTGCACGTACTACCTAATTAGATGTGAGATCCCCGTGGGTGACATGAACAGCGAATGTGACCTCGCAGAACTTAGGGATATGTCTCTAGCAATTTCTATGTTTTTAGCGTAGTCAAAGTTTAACTCCCCGATTCAAGGAAGTATCCAGCAGATTGCAAAATAGTGCTCCCAGGAATGCAATAATAATACAGTGTCACTCTCGCTACCTGAGCTAGACCTGACCATGTAATAGTACACAATTCTGCGACACACAGTTCACCCATGCATCCGTTCCTTGTTATCGCTCGACCTATGCCTTGTAGTTCTTCTGAGCCCTCTTTTTGTTGATCGGTAGACCATCGGGGCCCTCATTCTCGCGACGGCAGTTAACGCCGACTTCATTACCGCAACGAGCGGGGAGGAGGCAGCAGCCATCATTATCACGGAATACTTCCAAGCCGTCGCTCCCCTTGCCCAGTGAGACGCAGTCTGGGCCATCGGGAAATCCACAACTATGAGTCGTGTTAGCAGAGCTGTACTCAATATGGCGGTGCAAAGTCAAGGCTTACCCGTTAATGGCGAGGGCGCCGGCGGCGAAAAGAACTGAAACTAGAGAGAATTGCATCTTGTGTTGTGGTAGAAATAGAAATGGCGCCGGGCCTTGAGTGGAAAGATGTAATGGCTGATGAAAGGGTAAGCTGAAGAGAATGGGATGAGAGAATAACGAAAGTCAATTCATGGGATGCTTAACTGTGTATTTATATACAGAACAACAAATCCCCTGATGAAGATGATCATGGCTTTTCTCTTGGCTGAAACGGCGCATGGCCTGTAACAAGGTTAAAACGCAGGAGTTCGTATAAAGGAACTCCACTTGGGACATGACATTACCAGGATAGGAAATTCTGATATCGTCAACAGTCAAAAACCCATGGTGAAACATTTAAACTGGACACGGAGAGTTTTTCCGTTACCTAATTCAATTAAGCGTTTAGGCTATTTGAATAGCTTAAGAGTGATATGTATGGGGTTCAAAGGAAGTATTAAGACTTAGGTTGTTTATAACAGCCTAGAATGAAACAGGAGCGGCCATCCTCACGATTTTGGCCGGGACTACGTTCTCCGCACTGATATTAGCTCTCCGTTATGAGTCTCGACTGCAAATAACACATCTGGCTCACAAATTAGACTAGGCCGATCTGGGCCGATCTGGGGGTCAATGGAGGCTGGTGTTTGCATCGCCCGCCTTACCTCGCAATTTCGCAATGCTGTCGTCAGTCCTCCCAGCAATGGAATGTCTCAATCTCGAAAATGACTTCGTTTGTACGTAAATGGCGTTGCCGGAGCTTTACCCCCGCTCTGCAATGTTTGGCATTTTGACAAACGTACGTAGAGCATCATAACGGGAGTCAATTGCGATGAATGACGAAAGTTGTGTTACCTGAGGGGAGTCAGCAGATATGACGACCAAACTCGAGTATAAGTCACAAAGCACCATATAAATTCGTTCCACTCATTTCTGCGCATTCGGATCAATTCCAATTTCTACGAAGCCAAACTTGGCATCCTAATAGTTCGATCGTTTAAGAAACCCTCACAATGTCACGAAATATCTGCATTACCGCCGTCGACGGGAACACCGGCTTTCTCATCGCCGAACTAATCCTCAAACACCGCGACTTCTCTCGCAAAGTCTCCTCCGTCGTCGGTCTAACTTTGCACCCCGAGTCTCCCAAAGCAAAAGAACTCCAAGACCTCGGCGCCAAAATCGTCGCCCACAAGCCCGGCCGTCTCCGAGTAATGGCCAAAACTCTCCAAGACACCGGGTGCGACACCATCTGTCTCGTTCCACCAGCTCACGAGCATAAGCTTGAGATTAGCGAGGAGCTCGTTCACGCTGCGAAGAGGGCGGATGTTCCGAATGTGCTGCTTATTAGTTCGGCGGGGTGTGATTATGCGGAGAGGGGGAAGCAACCGAGACTTAGGGAGTTTATTGATTTGGAGACGCTTGTTATGGAGGCGAAGGGAGATCCGGATGTTTCTACGGGGACGTCGCCTTGTATTATTCGGTGAGTTTATCGTGACGGTTAAGAGGAGGGAGCTAATTGGTTAGGGCTGGGTTCTATGCTGAGAACCTTTTGTTGTATGCGCAGCAGGCTAAATCGGAGGGTGTACTTCCACTCCCAATTGGAGAATTCCATAAGTTTGCGCCTGTTGCACTTGGTGTAAGTCAACTTCGATGCGTTTATAAAGACTTATTCTGAAAATTCTGTAGGATGTTGCTCAAGTCGCTGCTCATGTTCTGACTGGCAAGGGCAAGCACGGTTTTGATGACCGACATCGCGGCCAGATGATGGTCGTCACTGGTAAGCCAGACTTTTCGAGTGTACACAAGCAATCAGGCTGATGATTTTAGGTCCCATGCTCTGCGCAGGCAAAGAGCTCGCTGCCGCGGCCAGCAAAGCTCTTGGTGCTGAACTTCAATTCGAGAACATCTCCCAGTATGCCTCCTACTTTTCCAACACCCCAAATTGCTAACAGGTTATCTCCAGTGCCGAAGCAAAAAGAGTTCTCAAGTCCCAGTCTGACATCGACCCGTCCGAGCAGCAGTATCTCCTCGAGTACTACAGCCTTGTGAAGGAGGGCAAAACCAATTACATATCCACCACTGCTTTCCACGATGTTACTGGCGAGCATCCGACTGAGCCGGAGAATTTCTTCAAGATCTATGAGGGTGAAATGAGACCTAAGAAGAAGGCTAAGCATGAGCATAAGTGATGAATAGTGGTAGTATCTTGAAAAGGGAATTGTTGAAGATATTCACCACATCCAGATTTTGAGCTTGAAAAATTGACCTCTGGTAGGTGCTCACAATCCGAGGCTCAAGGACTAAACGGGGTCACTTATTATTCATGCAATTTACTACTCAATGCCTCATTTCACAGCAAACTCAAAATATCGGCAGTGATCTCCCATCGTATTCCCATCCAAACCAACCAATCATCTCGTATCTCCCTCCCGAGCAGCCCGATAGCAAAACCCTAAATCAACCATAAATCCCACCTAGATATACCATGCAACGTTTCTCTGCATACAACCGACTCCTAATTAAACACTAAAGAGAATTGTCTTTCGAATATGACGTATAGGACACTATCTACCTACCAAATAGAGTATATCGTGATCCTTGTGATATCAAAAGTGCCCAGCTTCCTGCGGGCGGGGAACCCTGCTTTATCATACAAGAACTTTGAAAAAGTCGCACAGATCGACATCGCGGATCACACGTCCGATATTAACGGGTTACATGGCCGAAGTATGAGTAGTACGACGTTGGTATTTGGAGTATAAAGATTGATCCACGACCCCTCTTGAGATGATCAGTTTGTGGCTGCTTATACTTGTCATCGGCTTCTTCAGCACCTTCGGCGTTAACTATACACTGATGCTACTTACAAAGATGGCATTAGCAGGGAGTCACTTTGGTGGCCAATGGGGCTCATTCGCCATCGCGGGAGATTCCTTCAACTTGTCCATGACAGACCATGTCATTCGCACGTGGGCAGACCTTGGTGAGCTCGATGAGTTCTACAACATTGATATGGCGCCGCGACGGTATCAAGCTTTGACGACGTATCACAAGAGCGAGCAGGATCTTCTTGGCGAGATTGACTTTGAGCATCTTGATCAAGAAGGCAAAGTCGACTATATCATGCTCAACACGTACCATACACGACAACTCAACAATCTCGATCTTGGAAAGGCTTCGAAAGAGAAATATGATCCCCTGCTGCCATTTTCCGATGATCTTATCGGAATGCTTGAGGCGCGTCAGGATGTGGATCCGATGAAGGCAAAAGAAACGGCTGGATTACTCAATAATATCACTAAATCCATCGCCAAAGTTCAGACTAAAGTGGAAGAGGGCGGTTTCAATGTTACTGAAACAACGGGACACCTCGCGAGTAAAGCCATTACCAACCTTCTTGATCTTTTGGGCGAATGGTTCTCATTTTACTCGACATATGATCCGCTTTTCGACTTCTGGGTGACAACACCTTGGCAGGCGGCGAATACTTCTCTTACGAGCTATCTTGACGTTGTTCAGACAAAACTGGCTGGGATGAACCAAAAGGATGGTGAAGATGCCATTTTCGGGGAACCAATCGGACGAAAAGGGTTGGAAGTTGAGCTTGAAGCCGAGATGATTCCCTACACGCCCGAAGAACTCATCAAGATTGGCAACCAGGAGTTCGCATGGTGTGAAAAAGAAATGATTAAACAGTCCGAAGCTCTCGGCTACGGCAAAGAATGGAAGAAAGCACTTGAACACGTCAAAAGTGACTACGTCGATCCCGGAAAGCAAACGGAATTCGTCCGCAACTTGGTGGTAGAAGGAAGTCTCTTCGTCACGGAGCGCGATCTCGTCACCATCCCCCCATTGGCAAACTCAACATGGCGCATGACAATGATTAGTGCAGAACAACAGAAAGTTTCGCCCTTTTTCCTTGGCGGTCCAGTCATTCAAGTTTCATACCCTGTTTCATCAATGGAGCACGATCTTAAACTCATGGTCATGCGTGGAAACAATAAGCACTTTGCTCATGCCACGGCTTTCCATGAGATGTTCCCCGGTCATAGACTGCAGATCTACATGACAGATCGGTACAACTCTCATAGGAAACAAATCTTCGATACACCCTTTTTCGTGGAAGGCTGGGCACTATACTGGGAGTTTCTATTCTATGCGCGAGATGATTTCCACAAGTCTCCTGAGAACAGGATCGGTGCACTTTGGTGGCGTATGCATCGCTGCCTGAGAATTATCTTTTCCTTAAAGTTTCACTTGGGAGAGATGACGGCTCAAGAGGCTGTTGACCTGCTCGTTAACAGGATCAATCATGAGAGGAGTACGGCTGAAGGTGAGGTCAGACGATCTGTTGAAGGGACATATTCGCCGCTTTATCAAGCCGGGTATATGCTTGGTGCACTTCAGCTTTGGAAGTTGAGAGAGATGGCTGTTGATAGTGGGAAGATGACGCAGAAGGAGTATCATGATGCGATTTTGAAGACTGGTGGGTTGCCGATCGAGATGGTCAAGGCGTTGATTTTGAACGACGAGCTTACGAGGGACTTCAAGGCGGGGTGGAAGTTCTATGATTTCGATTAAGTATTAGTCTAGCTAGGTTAGTGAGAATATCTATATGCCTCTTCCAACATTACCCATGCCTGAGCGTATGATCGCCACACAGAACTTGGTCTAACATCTAGTCTTTACCTTCCAGCCAACCTTCAGTACCCTCGCGAGCACCAACAGTACCGCGCAGAGTGTACTCGAAAGCGCAGCCCAAATATGAGCCCCGGTGAGACTTCGATCCTGCAGCAGACCGCCAATAGGCGGTCCAGACAAACCTGCAAAAGAGACAAGACTAAAACACATGCCCATTCTCGTGCCAATTGTATCAAGCCTCTTTGTGATACTAGCGACTCCAGTGGGCATGAGACTTTGGAAAGCGCCAGATGCAATGCCGTAGAAGATGGAGAAGACGTAAACGCCTGCAACGTCGTGGACTGCAACCCATGTATATGCGACTATGGCGACGCAGAGAGCTGCTGGGGCGATGGTGTTGAGTGGGCCGATTCTGTCGGCGAGGACGGGGATTAGGACTCGGGTTGGGAGACCGACGGCGTTGATTATAGTAGTGATGAGTGATGAATCGGCGAAGGACATTCCAATTTCTTTTTGCCCAAAGGATGCAAGCTTGAAGATTGTCAGTAAGGATATAAAGGGGATTGATCAGGGTACTCGCATAGTAGAAAGTGTAATACACGGACCACACAAAGAAGAACAACCCGCCCACATATGATACGTAGAGAGTATCCTTGAACGCACTCCAGTCGATAATAGGTCCAGTCTGTCGCGGCGGAAGTCTCGGTCTCATGAAAATAGCCACGAGTATAAATCCAGCCAAATTAATGAACCCCAACACTCTCGACGTCCATGGCATACCGATGCTAGGAAGAAGGGCCCGAACAACAAGAGGATATACAGTGCCACCGAGAGAATTACCCGTCGTCACAAGTCCAATAGCAATACCTCTCCTCTTCTCAAAATACGTCGCCACCAACGCCAACGACGGCGCAAATATAATACCCCCACCGATACCAGTGACAACACCCTGCGTGATCATAAGATGCCAATAAGAAGTCGACAAGCTCATCATGAAAATCCCAATGAGCTGGAGTCCCGCGCCAACAAGAAACGTAGGGATCCAAAATCCGGCATCTAGCAATCTTCCAGAGAATGCACTCCCAAAGAAGGTAAACCATACTTGGATCGAGCCGATCCAGGAGATTTGGAAGGGTGATTGGGTGAGGGTGGAGGTGTAGTGTGCTTGGAAACTTCCAAAGGAGTTGACGTAGCCCCAGGTCGCGAAGATGACGATCCAGCCCATTGCTACTTGTGTCCATGCTTCGATGCCGCCGTCTGGCGGAGGGGGAATGTCGCCGGGTCGGAAAGATGCGCCTGCTGAAGCGATGATTTCAAGATCTTGCATCTCCGACCTCGTCGGTTCACGACGTAGCGTGTTGATTGGTTTGCTTTCTCAATTAGCATTTTTTCACCATCGAAGGTATCACGAACTCACAACATGGTCTCGCCATTATTCTCATCATTTCGGGGTGTTTTTTCAACCATTTTTACTCAATTTCAGCGAACAATTCTTAAACAAAGCAATCACGGTGAGGAACTGCGGTATCGCAATGTTAAATAGCTTGTCACAATCATGTTACGGTCAGAAAATCTAACGTGATAAAAAAGGTCCCCGATACCGCTCCAGAATAAAAACCGGGAATAACATGATAAATTATGGATCTGGTGTAAAAAATTCTCGTGATAGCCTGCCCATCTCGGTAGGTAATCAACCGAACCGAAGGCTGATAAGAGATAACGGAGATAACTGAGAATTGTTTGATGGCAGAGCGAATGGGTAGTGGGCTCCTTATCAAGTTTATGTAAATCAAAGGTCTTGGCATAAATACTAGCACAAAATACCCCGCGGGGTTCTGATGATAGCTTCGACGACGGTATGTCTGTATTGGGATGGTCGGAACCGGCCGGTTGGGACTGAACTACTGGAAACAGAGTTTGTGAAATACAAAGTAGCACCGAGACATTTCGCTTTGACAACCAGACTATCACTCCTTTCGATACCGAAGAATTTAACCGACGGTAGTTACGGCATTAATTATGCGAAAATTCTCATCCCTTCCCCATTCACTCCCCAGACAGCTCTAGCTTCCCACGTTTTTCGCTTGGGAAGGGATGAAGATATCCGCGGCATGTCACTCCCGGGAAGAGCTTCCGGGATCGCGATCCCTTCCCGTCTCGATATGCTCAGGAAATACGATCCCTTCAATTGGACATAAAGGTTCTCAAATTCCATGACGAGTTTAGTCTGACGGTGCGGCTGAGATATTGTGGCTGCGAGCTGGTTCCGATTTCCTGGTAAAGTTGGCGCATCTCACTGTGAGATATTCCGTTAGTCTTTTTTTTCCCTATCCTTTTTTCTCATGCGAGACAAGGAGACCTTTCAATTTGGATTCTAGTCTTGTTCCTTGGAGGGCGCCGTGGCGTTTATCGAAGCTTGTTTTCTGAGCCTCCCTTGTCATCGATCTCTCATGATAGTCTCCAGATCTTCAATTAGTCAGTGATCAGTAACCAAACTGTCGGTAACGATGTCTCAAAATAGATAATGAAATACAATATCAGCACGAGTAATTGTCATTACTCGCGCCACGGCTTCTATCGGTGACATTTGTCACTACCCCGTAGTCTACCCTCCTCATTCACATCCTTGAAGTCCGTCACTTTTCGGGGTGGCCCGGAATTGCCGCTAGCTCTGTCTAGACCCTGATCTAGAAGCTCCGACAATTCACCAATCAATAGCGTCGAGCATGCAACTAGACGCCATGTCTTATGCGTAATCCCCAGCACGCAAGCGCGTATCTCACATACCGGGCTCTCATAAACTCATCATAATTCAACCTTCTATCCGTACCTCGCCCCATGAAACGATTGAGTATAAGTAAGAGATTACGGTCCCTCCTCCAAAACAGGCAAGACACCGAGAGAGTGAGAGAGAGAGGGTCACCTGTTGTTTTTCCCAAACTAGGTATTTCTTGGCTTTCAGATGTCGCTTGCTAAGAGGAACAACGGTGCGTGCTTGAAAAAAAACTCCACATGATGTGATATAGGGCTGACAGGTTTGACTATTAGGCTGTTACGAGTGCTGCAAGAGACGTCTTAGGTGTGACAAGACAGAGCCCGAATGTCTCAAGTGTCAGAAAAAAGGCATCTCCTGCTCCGGGCAGGGCCTGCGGTGTAGGTACAGCAGCCACATGGCTGTTGACTCCGGGCCTGGAGGAGGAAAGCCGTTGGCTTTGACTTTCATCTCGTCGGCGGAAACTCAATCTGGCAAGAGTCTTAGATGGGTTGATTCTGCGCAGAGGATGAGAAAGGAGAGAGTGAGGAAGAGCAAGGGACGGGCTGCTTCTGATAGTCCGACGTCGTCGAATCCTCCTGACTCGGCGTCTTCTGATGATGCTGCGTCGCCGTCGTCGGATGACTCGGCTTCTGAGTTTGGTGGTGTTGTTATGCCGTATCGATATGGTGTTACGATACATCCTGCGCTGAATGAGGCTTCGAATGCCCAGACAAGGAGGTTGTTCAGTCATTGTAAGTTCTAACCTCCTGCTCCTCCTCGGGGTCTCCTCTAACGCACCTAGTCTCCGAGACCATCGCCGGACACATGGTTGTACTAGACTCCTTCTCCTTCAGCAACGGATATCGAGACGTCATTCTACCGCTCGCCCAACAAGATGAGAACCTCGCACAAGCTGTATCAGTAGTCTCGGCGTTTCACTTAGGACAAAGGGATCCAAGATTACAGCGCATCGCCGAAGCAGGTCACCAAGCTATTGTCCAGAAGCTACGGCGGGATTCACTTCAGCTTAGCCCTGAACAACTCTTCAACCCATATATCCTCGCGACGATCTTGGTGCTTTTGGTTGGTGAAACGATCACTGGCGCCGACAACTATAGATACCTTTTGGAGATGCTCAACTGCCTTACCCAATATCCAGACTGGATATCAATGCTGCCGCCAAGTCTGAAGGACTTTTTCCTTCAACAGATCAAGATGTAAGATCATTTACTGATGAAGTGATGACTGTTCGCTGACTCATTTTCTAGGTTCCAACTCTTTGGCGTCCCTCTAGCCAACGAATCCAAAGGCCTCCAAGTCCTCACCGGCCCCGAAGCTTACCTCGACTTCATGGCCTACCCCGAACTCCCCCCTCAATCCGAACACTTCACCAACATGGAAACCATCCGCTCCGCCATCTTCGACGCATGCAGCATCTACCGCCGCCGCGCAGAATCCTCCCTCGACGACGACGAGTCCATCCATCTCGTCGAACAACTACGTCTCAAAGTCCTGAACCTCGACTCTACAACGAAAGGAGCGCACGCTCTTGTGTGGACGTACTTCATCGCTGCTGCGGAGAGCATTCTTCCAGAGCATAGGGAGTTCTTTGCGGGGAGGTTGGCGGACTTGTATAGTGTTACGAATTTTGGAAGCATTCCTGTTGCGGTCAAGGCGTTGGGGACGATTTGGAGTATGCAGGGGACGAGGAGGTGGACGGAGATTGTTAGTAGTGAGACGCCAATTCTTATTATGTAAATTATGGGATTGTTATGATGGATGATAAAAGGGTTGCAAGCAAAGGCGTTAATGGAGGATAGATGGAAAATTGATTTACTGTCACGATTGAGGTTCATTAGCAGCATCATCACCCAACCGGGCCTTGATATTAAACCGTGGAAAGTTTTATGTATCTTAGTATAAGTTTATTAGCGTACTCTTCTTCAAAACTTTAGTCCTATCTCGAGTTCTTTGTCGACATTAATTGAGCTCTTTGCCTTGAATGGGGTTTGATTAGCTACCGGAACTACCTAGTCTAGGGTATCCACCCCACACAACATGATCTGATCCGATTCCTTAACCCCCTTATTACGGAGTCGACCTTCGGCGTTTAACCTTTAGACTTTCACGGAGGGAAAATCGGGCTCTTTGCAGCAATATCCTAGGTAGCTGTATAGAGAGTATATTCAATTTTATTAAATTAATGCGAGGGAACTAATTCAAGCCCTGACTTGAACCAGGGAAATTCCAGACAAATCTTGCTTTGCTCTGGCGCCCCTACTGTTCTAGCTTTCTGACATATGCCACAGGACCTTCATATCGGTGCGTTCCTCGGAATAAATAATATCCCACGGAGAACACCGCGACAGCTCCGTAAATAAGAATGCTCCAGTTCATCTCCGATGGGGACGGATTGGGGTTTCCAGGCATGAAAGCCAGGACGAAAATGATGATGAGGAAGGCTTCGGAGACGATATTGACAGCAAGACCCCATCTTCCAAGACTGAACTTGGATTTGAGGAGAGGACTGTTGGTTGATCGTCGCCAGATCATGCATCCGATTGAAACGATGTAGCTCGATAGAAGGGATGTTGTTGCAAGTGAAGTAATTGAGTTGAGGGCGACTGCTGAACCAATGTTGATGAGAGACAGGAGACTCGAGATCAAGAAGGTTGTCAGGATAGCGTTAATTGGTACATCCCATCCTGTTGGAACCTTTGAGAACCAAGGACTGAATGGAACAGCGTGATCTCTAGCAAAAGCAAAGAGCTGACGAGACGATGTAGCTACCATGGTAAGGTTGGAGAAACCAGTCATGATAACAAGGAAAGACGCCATCGCAGTAGCACTACTCGTCGACTGAGTTGAGTTCAAAAATACTTGCATGAAGGGATATCCTGTTGGCGAAGCAATAACCTCCTCAAGGTTACCGATGCAGAAACAGTAAGTGATAACCATGATCCAACCAAACGCACCGTTGAAAACAGTCGTTGAGATCATAGCCTTTGGCAGGGTACGGCTCGCATCACGCAGTTCCTCAGACATATGCACAGCAGCATCAGCCCCAAGCAGCGGCAACACACCCGCCAGAATACCAACGAGCGTTGAACCGCCGATGCTTCCCCAGCCTCCACCGTCAGTGAACTCAGTAAACACAGCTGTAGCATCAGCGCGTGGTGAGAGAACCCAGAGTGTAACCAAGATTCCGAAGAATGCAAAGATATGAATGACGAGAACTGTCGCTTCAATCAGGGGTAGCTTTCTAGCGAGGAGTGTGTTGAAGACAACAGAGAACGCAGCTACAGCGATGGTGAGGAGTGTTCCGTGCCATGGCTTGGGGACGTATTCGGGATAGTTTAATACCACGAGGCCTTGGATTTGCGTTCCGGCGATGAAGGCTGATGAAGCGCATGATGTCTGCCAGCCGAGGACGCACATCCAGCCCATGAGGTAACTAATAAGTTTCTGGTATTGCGGGGGTGCGAATTCGGATACCCAGTGGTATTGACCTCCTGTTGTAGGAGCCCTACAGATTCGTCAGTAATTAGTGGTGTAGTAAAGATGTCGATGGCACGCACATTGAAGCCATTTCGGCCATGGAGGTGTTGACGAGGAGGAAGCCCATCCAGCAGACGAAGAACATCCAGATGAGACCTGCCGTGCCGCCGTTGACGAGGCCGATTGTTGAGACACTGCAAAGGTCAGCTTTGATCACTATCTTATCGTCAGCGCGCTGTACCTAAGGGAGAACTCCCAAGATGCCATCAGGATCATAGAGAACCCAAAGATGGACAAGAAGCGAAAGTTTCTCTGGCATGCTTGTCAGTCTTACACGGTCATAAGAGCGATATTTGCGACGAACCGTCATCTCTTGAGTCTTTCCCATACGGTACATGTCAGCGCGATCCGCCGCATTACCCTTCTTCTCATCCACATGCTCGCTGGCCTCATTGATGCCATACGCGGCATCTTGAACGTCGACTGATCGTTTATCGCCTTCAGCAGACATTTTGACGTACTCTTTCTCAACCAATACTCGACTTGGTGAAAGAGAAGCGTTGGTTCAAAGAAGGAAATAAAATAAATCGAGGAACAAAAAAAAAGAAAAAAGGCAAACATGCAGATGCTTCGGTAATAGAAATGCAGGAGTGCGGCATGGCAACACTCTTTAGGGACGCACACCCGCCAACAGTTCCTCTCCTCGGTACACCCAACCCTTGCCAAATTGTATGGACCCCTGTTTGAACTTGAGACCCTGGCTAGGCCCTTACTAATTGGTGATCCTCCTCCCCGTCCCGTGCCGAAGTCCGGAAGATCTTCCGCTGCTGTTTAGTTGACTTGAACCAAACGACATGTTTGTCAAAGTCATGCTATTGTCATAGCCATTGCAGTTACGAGACTCCTAATTCTTGGTGTCAGTCGAGTTTTGCTTTTTGGTTTGTGTTTAGTTAGGCGAAGGTCGGATACCTTGAGTCGTTCGACAAATGGAGTCTTTGGGGGTCAGGAACATGTGTGGAGTCTCATGCGACCAACAGTCTTGGCGGTTACAGGCATTGATTTCAGCCAAAATGAAGTATTTTTCTTTCCCAGAATGTCTCATCACGTTGGTCAACACTTTGGCTTCGAGAAGACTGTAGTTCTGTTAAGGATCAGCCACTCAAGCCAACAGATATCAACTGCCGATCTCCTCGTGGCAGACAGAGACATGCGTGAGTAATATTCGGTCTCCTCGGTTAAACCAATCATCACATCTCACGAGTTGCTTCCTCTGTTGGTTCACCCATGCTGTGGCTTGCATGATCCAATCTACCAACCAGGGCCCCCCCATGTGAAGCCCTCACCAATGGAATACGTAAGAAATATCTTCAGCGGAAATTCTTTACGAGGGGTTGTTAGCGAGGGTGACTTTGCTGTGCCGTTTGGTTCGAGTCAACATGAATACCAAGAGTCCGGGAGGCCGAAAAGGATTCAGGTCATGCAGCCTTAATAATTCTGCATTTCTAAATAATGTAACGAATTCTGTTCTTTTTCTTCTTTCTGTATCGTCGCAGATCTTGTGAAACATGGATCCGAAAGATGATCTATATCGGTTTTCTCCCGTTACATCCAACGATCATGCGGGAAAGTTATGGATCGTGACGATCTTGTCGCTGATCTACACCTCGCTTATTGCACTGGCAAGGGCTTATATCAAGTACAAGATGTTTGGGTTCGACGACGTTTTGTTTACTGCCGCGACGGTGAGAAACGCCTGTGATTTGCGTTTGTTTTGCAGGATGCTGATTTTGTAGGTTTTGCATTTGGCGCAGGCGATTGCTGTGTTTATTGGGTTGAGTAATGGCTTGGGCAAGTTTAACTCGATTACGACGGCGGAACAATGGGCGATTTCTTCGAAAGTGAGTGTCAATTTCTGTCGCTGTTGTCTTATCCTAACGAATTGGCTGGTAGTGCACGATTGCATCCGTCATCCTCTCCCTTCTAGCTCTCAGTCTCGCGAAATGTTCCGTTCTCGCCCTTATACATCGCATCATCAGCTCCAAGCCCGGTAAGAACAAGATGGTCTGCGTGGCGCTCATGATGTTCACTGGGCTATGGGGTGTTGGCTCAAGTTTGGCGTGGCTTGTGAACTGTCGCGCTGGGACATTGTTGACTGTGAATAACGTCAAGCAATGCCCAGATCAGGTAAGACACTTCCACTCGTCACAAACACTTCCAAATGTCTAATAACTTCTGGTAGAGCGCACGCTGGGGCGTCATCACAGCGATCGATATCTTGACCGAAATCCTCACCTGGCTCCTCGTTCTTCACCTCTCGTGGTCCGTCAACATCTCCTTCGCCCGAAAATGCCAAGTCGTCACAGCATTCTCATTCCGAATCCCCCTCATCGCCATATCTTCCGTCCACCTCGCATACTCTCAAACATACCCATCATCTCTCGAGCCTCAATTCGCCGTTACAAACACCCTCATCTGCCAACAAGTCATGATCGCATGGTCTCTCATCTCCGCGACAATGCCCAACCTCAAGAACTTCCTCAAATCCTTCTCCATAGGCATGGGTTTCCCGGTCGCGTTTGACTTTACCATGTCAGGTTCAAGCAAGGCTTATGCACTGCAATCACTACGGAATAATCGCTCTACGAATGCGGCTTCTGCGACGGCAACAGCTCATAGTGCGAATTGGAGACCTGATCAGGTGTCTAACCAAACTACAGCGGCACATAGATCGAGCAGGAGTAATAGTCGCGATGTGTCGGAGGAGGGATCAAGTTCAAGAGCTGGGAGTCAAGAGTTGATTATTAATAAGGAGGTGGCGTGGAATGTCACGTACGAGGAGCATCAAGATGTATTTACTAAGCGATAGACCAAACCAACACATTAATAACGTGCTATTTTGATTCAGACAAAAGTTCTTGGGGTTTTGAGTCAGTGATGCCCTGAGACATGCAGTGGGAGTGGAGCTTCACATGCAAGTACAAGGGCTTTATCCATGTCATGTCACGCCAGGTTCGCGGAACCCTTCCAGCAGCCAGGATATGGAAAAACCCTCTCGCAGGATCTGGAGACAAGGATTGAAGCGGGCTAATCGGATCATGTGAACAAACCACAACCAACAGCTGTTCTAGACCGTTTCAGAAGGCTGTCCCAGAAATACAAGACTCCTGTCTCTTGCTTACTCCGTACACAATCATTTCTCAACTGACTCGCAATGTCCGAGGTCGTGTTACGCGATGCGTATTACTCGGAACTTCCGGAGATCGCAAATGTCATGTCAAAGGCCTTTTGGGGCGATAACCTTTTTGGCGATCTGATCCACCCGCATCGGAACGAGTACCCTGATGATGTAGATCTGTACTGGCTGCGACGTGCACGGGTCAATTTCTGGGATTATCGTTGGAAATGGCTTGTCGCTGTTGCGAAGGATGAGAGTGGTAAAGAGGTCATTGCTGGAATTGCGCAGTGGGCGAGGCTTGGAGAAGGGGGTAAGAGGTTTGATCTACCATTCTATGATCCTCGTAAGTTTCTCCGTCTGTTCAATGTATGACTTACTAACACGGTTCAGGTAACCTGTTGAAACCTCTATCGTCAGTCGCCATGATGATTCACGCTTGGGCCAAACCAAGTCGTGCAGTTGACCCCAAAGAAGAAGACATCATCGAGAGAGCATATCCTCACTTCAACTCGATATGGAGCGGCGAACGTGCTGAGTCTTGGTATCTCGAAGCACTAGCCGTACACCCAGACTTTCAAGGGAAGAACGTCGGCCGCCAGCTTGTGCAATGGGGTCTTGACCAAGCTGAAGTTGAAGGAGTTTGTGCTTCGGTAGTGAGCGCCCTAGGCAAAGATGATTTCTATAGGAAATGCGGGTTTGATGAGCAGTTTGGAACAGCGAAGGATGGTGAAGGGAATCCGTTGGCTGACGTTGAGGGGTCCAATATCTTTTGGAAATGGCCTGAAAGCAAAGAGTGAGCCTTTCGTGGGTATTTGAGAGCATGGGATTAGTGAGAAGAGCTGGGGTGAGGGAGTACATAGGTGGGCGGTATATCCAGGATTTAATCGATGGGTAATAGTTCAAAAACGTCCATATCTGAGGTGCATTTTAGGCATTTTTCTCATAATCCTGACTCTTTATCTATATAAGGAAAATCAGCCTATTGGTGGCCAGGAGCCATTATTCGTTTCGAAGAAGGGCGTTGAAAGGATGAAATGGAAGAGTTTAAAGCCACAACCACGTCGAGGCCAAGGAGTTATTGGATACAGCCAAGCTTAGAGACGTCTCCAGTATCTTCAAAAGTAGGATTCATTTCCATCACTATAGCTGGAGGAACTCTAATACTATCGGGAGAAGCTTTGGTCCACGTTTCTTGACTTTCTTCTGAATAGCCTCATACTCTGAACTGTGAATTTCGGTCAATACCCAGTTTAGCACGTACCACTTTGATCAAGTTATCTCCTTATCGAAAATATTTCATTCGGTGCAAAGTGGGCTAATTAATCTCAAATTTCTCCATTCCTAGGCAACCAACACGTTAGCGGTGGATGCCAGCCTTGATGGTGGATATCTCTCATGTTATAAGAAGGCTTCTTCAACCAAATACCGTTTCTCATCATAAAAGCCAGGCAACGTGAGCACCCTCGCAGCCATGAAGTCACAAACTTCGTTTTTGGACTTCCCGCGAGAGGTACGCGATATGGTCTATGATTACGCCCTCCAAGACGTCAAGTTCAGCAACGCCTTTACAACTCAAACCGCTTATTCCCCTGATATCCTCCCTTTGCTCTACATCCATAAAATCATATCGGACGATCTTCAGCCTCGTCTTTATCAAAACCACGCTATTGTTATTCCCCTTCAAGAACCTAGCACTTATGCAACTGGAGAATGGAGTATAGCTCCCAGGATTGCCTGCTTTAAGATGATGAAGCAACGCTCCTATACTCTCATCATTGAAATGTCACAGACTACTATCTCCTACTATCCAGATTCAGATCTGGAAGAAGATTATGATGAAGACCCCGTTGAGGATGAATTCTTTTGGGACGATCTTGACAGTCAAGGTGCAAAACTTCCCCAAAAGCTCATCAACGACATTCTCGCTCTGAAACAAAGTCTCCCAGCCCTCAAAACCATCAAGTTTGCCTTGTGGTTCGGGAACTGGACCGCGTACTTCCATGTTTGGGAGAAACATGTCGAGAAGCTCAGGGCAGCTTGGCCGGAGCCATTGCTGAAGATCGAGTTCAACATGTTTGAGTACGAAGACCACGATGCTGGGGATGGCGGGTTCAACTGGATCGAGGTATGGTATTACTGGGCGATAGAACGAGAGAGGGTTTGGTTCCAGGCGCACAATTTCAAGTGGGAGGATCATGCCAAGGGGGACTTTCGAGGTCGTAGGATTAATGTTCGGCTGTGGAAGGATGAAGAGTCTCTGGACGGGGATCCTGATGATAGGGAGAGGGCTCTTCATAGGAAGCGCTGTGAGGTGGAGCCTTTGTTTGTTAGGACATGCAATATGGACGGTTGAGTGTAAGGGTTCGAGGGGCATGGAGATGATATCAACATGAGTATATTTCGTCAATCATTGATAACTAAAGTCTAAACATCGCTGCGCTCTAGTGATCTTCCTTCGACATCTATACGAGATTATACTCAGCAATAAGCTTCTCAGCAGCCGTAATACCAGTCACGTACGCAACAGACTGAATATGACAGCTCGCCAGAACAGGAACGACACCCATATCCGCAACACGAAGACCCTCAAAGCCAATGACCTTGAAGTCACTATCAACAACAGCATCAGGATCTCCCTTCTTACCCATCTTGGTGGTACCAGTCATATGCCAACTCGAAGAAATAGTATTCTTCCAGTGCTCCAAAAGCTCATCATCCGAATCACCCTGCGGTCCTGCAAGCATAGTAACGTTATCCTTAGCATAGCCATCATGCTTCACGAGCCTAAAAGCATCGCGGAGTGACTCAATCGCTACACGACGATCAAACGGTGAAGCCAGGAACTTGGGGTCAAACTTGAGAGGAGCGTTGGGGTCAGAGGACTGAAGGGTGACTTCTCCTTGACTCTGCGCATTGTAGTAAAATACCAGAATACAAGAGTAATTCAGCGCAGAGTCAGGAAATTCAGGGATGAACCAGTGAATAGGAAAATGCGTGAGAATCTCATAATGCGGCACAGTCTCCTTCATAAGAAACTCCTGCTCCTCCTTCGGCAGAGCCTTGAACTCGTCTGACTTTACAAGCTTATCGAGCTTGAACCAGCCGATGCCTAACTCGCAGGCAAACTTTGTCCAGGGGCCTGTGCCGTCGCGACGCCATTGCTCGAGGGCGTCGTCCATGGCTTTCTTATCGCCATAGAAGGTGTCGCGGGCTGTGTCGCCTGGTTTGCGGGTGTAGACTAGGGGAGTGAACATGTGGTCGCGCAGACCTTGGCCTACGCGGGGGACGTCCTTGATGACGGGGATGTTGAACTGTTCGAGTTGGGCTTTGGGACCGATGCCGGAGTGCATTAGGATCTTGGGGGTATTGAGGGCTCCGGCTGAGAGGATGACTTCTTTGGAGGCGAGGTCTGCGAATGTTAGTTTATGTACTTATAATTCCAATATCAACAGCTCGAGGTTGATAAGAAGGACTTACACTTCTTGCCATTGACTTCAACACCAATAGCTTTGGTTCCCTCCAAAAGAACCTTCTGAACAGTCGAATCCGTCAAAACAGTAAGGTTCTCGGGCTTAGGTTCCAAGAGATCATTCGCGGTTGATCTCCGTCCCTTGGCACTCGAGTTGATCAAAACCGACATTCCCAATGGATTTCCAGAGTTATGATCAGGATTCAGTGGAAATCCAGCCTTTTCAAAAAGATCCAGCACAGGAGGGAGATCCTTCTCCCACTCGCCCGCATACCCAACATGGAGCTTCCCCTCAGACCCATGGTCCTCCGCCTTAGGCGCAGCATACTTCTTATCAACACCTTCCGGAAGATCCCCATGAAAAGTCTCTAGACTCTTATACCGACCATGGATCTTATTCCAGCGATACGCATCATCTCCTACGATGCGCGCCCACTCTTCATAATCATCTCTCGCACCAACACTATAAACACCAAAGTTGATAGCACTCGAACCACCGAGTCCCTTACCGCGGGAATAATCCAGCTCACGGTTGTTAGCAAACTCTTGGGGCGCCGTCTTGTAGCCCCAGTTCATGTCCTGATTGAGAAAAGTGGTCCAGCGCTGCCCGTCGACGCGCAGGTTGCGGTCCTGGTTTGTGCCGCCGGCTTCGAGCAGAAGAACGGAGGGTTTCTTGGGGGTGCGGGAGAGGTTGGCTGCTAGGGCACTACCGGCTGGGCCGCCTGCGGGACAAAAGCTTGCGTTAGAATGGGACGGTTTGTTTGTTCTAGTGGTGTTGATCCATGTGTGCTCAGGCATTGGGCTAGAGGTGAAGGAGGGGGGAGGGGATGATTGAGTCAGTTCGCTCGGACGTACCTCCTACGACGATAAAGTCGAATGATGAAGCCATATTGACCAATTGGATGGTAGGTATAGTAGAGAATCGAGTTATAGCCTCTGAGTCAGTGGTAATAATGTCAATTGCTAAGATGAGGTGATTTTGGAATAGGAAGCAATAAAAGGGAATGAGGGGAAAGGGGTCTTCTGAGAATATATATGATCTACAGCGCCTCTCCTCACCCGTCGGTTTAGTCCAACCTAGCTCCGTAGACTAGGCTAGGGCTCCTAGTGCAACGGTGTCTCATACTGTACAAGGTCCCCGATGACACAATGAAACGAAACCGGTATCAAACAAGATAATACGTACTGTACTCGAACCAACACGTCGTTACACGCCAAGATTCTAGACCCTGTAAATTGGGGTTTAGTTTCGGGGCATTGCTTCAACTTTCTGACGGGCTTCCTACCTCGCCGCTTATGGGTGAGAAGTATATCAAATATGCAATTTGCGCCCTACAAGCCACAGTCTGTCACCAGAATTACAGTCTGTCATCAGAAATATTTGTCAGTAATAATAAACAAGTCTGGCAATGTCTTGCAAAATAGTTCCACTTTCGAACAGGGTCTCACCTAAGACTAGTCACGGGAATAGCAGACACTTCAACGATCCACAGACGCACAAGTCAGGTCGAAAAGATTAACCACCTGAACAATTAATTACTCGCGCCGCGGTCGATCCCCGTTCACATAATGTCTCCGGCTGTCAACTAATGGACCACCTTCTGCCCAGCTCCTTGCCAATGCATGATTAGCACCGGCAGATCAATGCCGGATATGACGAATGCTCCGTATAGCGAACCTGGCACGCCATGTTATATATGTGCGATCTGCAGGGGCTGCGGAGCCGCACGGTTCTTCAAGCTATGCATGCCTGGTCCTAGCAGTCTTAGCAGGAGGGTTTTAGAAGGATGGCCTAGCGGTAGAAGGGAATGTAACTTTAATTGTCATAGCAGACTTTTGTCGGATGCAGGCTTTTTCGGCACTGCTCCCGTCGGTAGTGTGCGAGGCGTGATTTCACTTTAATAGACCTTGGCTTGTCACCTGCATCTGTGTTGTGTTTTGTTCTGTTTTGTTCTCGTCATATCTAACCTTTTTTGCTTTTTCCTGTTGGTTCACAGATCTTTGGTCCCAGAGATTCGGTAACTGTCGTGACCATGGGTATCGAGGAACAGTTCATCCTCCTCTCGCTGGGGCTCGTCACCATCGGAGTGAGAATGGGCGTGCGAATCCGACAGATTGGGTTTGGGGGATGGCAGTTGGACGATTATCTGATGCCCATCACAGGTGTAAGTGGCGCAATCACCTGCAGATGCACGGGACCCTTTGCTGACCTGACCGTGTGTGTCTTACAGCTTATTTTCACTGCAGAGACAGTCGCGGCGTATCTCGTCGGTGCCAAGTTCCAGGGCTTGACGAATAGTTACATGACGGATCAAGAGCGCGCCGACATCGATATGAATGGGCAAGAACATTACAATCGGGTTTGGGGATCCAAGATTCAGGTCATAGGCTGGTCCTTTTATGCTTGTATTCTGTGGTGTCTCAAGTTTTGCGTCACTGCGTTTTATGGGCGACTCACGTATGTTGTTGACTTACTATTGAAGGATGTTGGCTGACACTTACAGATCTGGATTGACGCATCTCAAGACTCGAGTTACGATCGCATACATCATTCTTGGTGTTTCATACGCTGTTGTTACGCTTACGATTTTATTGTCTTGTCAACCTTTTCACCACTTCTGGCAAGTCTCGCCAGACCCTGGACTGCTCTGTCAACCGACCAAGTCGCCGGCTTATGTGTTGGTTGTTGTTATTCCCAACATCCTGACGGATATCTATCTTCTTTCCATTCCGCTACCTGTATGTCACCCTCTGTTCTAACATGATCATATCTGACCTTGGCAGCTTCTTTGGGGCGTAAACATTAGTTTGCAACGCAGACTCACGCTCATGCTGCTCTTCAGCGGTGCTCTCTTCATCATGATGGCCGGTACAATTCGCGCCGTGACAATTCTCACAGTAAGTTAAACATCATCTACAAAAGATCATCCACTAACAAATATAGGCCGGTCCAAATGGTGCAGTCGCAGGAAGTCAATGGGCATGCCGCGAGACATTCGTCGCAATAATCGTCACAAACCTGCCCATAATCCAACCCCTCATCCGCAAAGGCGCCAGCTTGATCGGTCTCAGCGTGCTCTTCAGCCGCGGCACAAAATCCGCATCGCAGAGCCACCAGCTCCGCAGCAGCGAAATGGGCGGGAGCCGGTTCAACACTAGTCGCCGCCGCGGACCTGGCAGCTCGCACCCGCTAGCGACGGTTCCCCAGACCACGGCCTGGGCCAGCGACGAGCACATCCTCCCCGAAGCTGGAAAGCCTGCTGGTGCTGGCGGCGGCATCGTGGTTGCGCAGGAGATCAGCGTGCAGTCTGAGGTCAATATTGGCACTACGGAGGGTGATCGTGGGAGGAGGGGGCCTGAGGGGAATGACTGGGGGTACAAGACGAGTGTGTCAAGGAGTCCATAAGGGTATGGGCTTGGCTTGGCCTTGGCTCGGGCATCAATGCAACCATGGACTACGTTTGTTTGGGAACAGGGGAAAAGGGATCTAGCGCTGGAATTAGAGATGGGAGTAACTTTGGACCGCAAGGACTTGTACTTTTCTATACCTAGTTATACTATAACAAACAATTAATGCTAATGCAGAAAAGACCTTCTCAAACACTCACATGTGCTAAACATATTGCGTCGTAATTCGTTTGGGAAATTATCCACTTGGTGAGTGGATTTGATGAGCACTCGTAAACCACCCGCGGAATCCCGGATGATCGACATCCGGTGGATGGAGTCAATTTACAGGGATCACGGTTTTAGCGTATCTTCAACGGGAGGTTCTGTCAGATATCACAAATCCCTGACATGTCGCTGTAGAAAAAAAGGAGAGTTAAAAGGTTCCGAATTTCCGAGGGTCGCATTGTCTGAGGAGTCTTGAAGATCAATCTACGGTTTGGATAACCGAGGTACAATCTTTTTGTCAATGCTATAACACATATCAATCTAACTAGCACAGTCTGGACAGTGAAGGATAATACAGTGGACTCGAATCAAGCTAAAGCTAGCCTCCGAGTCCAGTGCAACTAAACTGGTGGCCGTTGAAGGATCCCATGTCCAACGGCAAAACACAATAGGAAGGAGACCGTTACAACGATGTTTTAAGCGATGGTGAAGGTTTGGTTTGGGGTAGCATGGGGGCATCGTGATACATACAGATATAGGTGAGATATACCTCTGAACCTTGGTAATAGCCCGGAGGTTAGCAGGATCTGCATGTAACGTTTTATTATCCGCATGAACTAAATCTCAGGACGAGTTGAATCTCCGCGGGGTTATGGAAACGGGTTATAAAACTTCGGCATATCTCTGTTCGGGGTGATAACATGTCTTGGCCATTATGCACTTTTTGATCAGTTTCTTAATGTCATTTTGATATGTTGTCTCGTTTCCAACTCGTAACGTCACAGTTTCTGCTGGCCCGTGATGTTATAACACGCTTCTTATACTGCCATGACTCGGTGTCCTCGTACGATATCGCCCCTTCGATTCAGAACTTTCCCAATCTGTGACGGGAAATGTAACCCACCACCGACTGCAATGTCTCGGCTCCGCTTTCTTTTCGGGGACTTTGTTGCGAACGAAGCCCTGTAACCCCCGAGCTACCGCAAAACTACCGATTCGCTCAACTGAGCATGCAACGGTCTTCTTGAGATTGAGTTTCCGAATCTAAAATTAGTTTTTTGCCGAGTATTCGTCAAAGAAGCAAAGGCATGGTTGAATACCAATAAGGCATATTCCGTGAATATCTACGAGTTCCTGGTGTTGTCTGGTACTGTCGAACTATGCAACAGATGCTGATGTCTGCTAGAGCCAATGCCTTCAAGAGCGAGGAAACGATAACATAAAACGATGTTTGGTGATAGATCCGCGTATTTCGGTGTAAGCCGGTCTCGCCAATAGGTGACCCCAAGGGTCATGTAACTTCATGCGGAAGAATTACAGCCCCTATCCCTGAACATCTCTTCAAAGAGGCAAGTCGTATACCCTCACTACACGACCTCCATACCAAACCGGTCTCTCCAACTCTCAACTAACTTATCACCCTTCCCCGGATCATAGCTCACGCATCCCATTCCACAAATTGCCAACATCCGTAAACTCCACCTCCTGCAACATGGACCACCAATTCGGAAACGGATCCGGCACCGAAGCATTAACAGCCGCTCCCATATTACCAGGCACCTGAACTTGACTCGCCACAGCTTCTTCCTCACGCCTTGCTGCGTTTCGATCTGCATGGCTGATCTGCTGTAAATGCTGATCCGACCTATCCACGATTCTATATTCATGAATCGATTGGTGCAGAGTTTCGAAATCGGCTCTTGATCTTCCGCGGTAGCGTCCTGCGTCTTCGGTTGCTCTTTTGTATAAGAGTGATGAGTTTTGAATCGTTTTGATCTGTTCTGTTAGCTTTAGACTTGTGAAAGGGGGAGGGGAATGAGACATACCCAGCCTCCTGCTAGTTCCCAGGCGTTCTGGAATTCTTCTAAATACTCTAGTCCCCAATTCATAAGTTGTTCGGCTCTTGAGCTTCGATTGAGATTCATCCTGGGAAATCGAAATACGTAGAGATTGAGAAAGCAGGCGGTAAAGGCACAAAAGCCTGAGAAGGGAGTCATCAGTGGAATCCCGCACTCAGATGCCTCTTGAAGTAAAGAGGCTATCTGCTCAGCTGCGTTGAAGAGTTCCCTGGCACTTTCATCCCACCAACCTGGCGGTGCCTCTGCTTCCAGAAGGGGAGGGTCAACAGGACCACGAGGTGTCAGGTCGGCCGTTGGTAGGAAGGGGAAATACTCTCTGTGAAGCATGATCGTACTGAATGAATGTTAGCATACTCTCCCACCAACAGCCAATTTCTGGCTCTCACCTCAAGTAGTACAGCATGTTCAAGTAGATAAACGACTCCCCATGTCCCAACGTCATATGCACCACAACACTATGCTGCGGATAACACAATCTCTCATGCTGACTCTTCCTCCATTCTTCCAACCTATCTCGACACTGCGACCATGCTGAGCCAGGAACCCACGGACAATTCTCAGGTGCACACATCCCCGGTGCGCAGCGCCCGTTATTAAAGACAAACGACATTGCTTGAGCATAAATGTCGAAGCCTGTTGCAATGGTCTCAAAACTTTGAGCCAGTCCGGATAGATCACCGGTGCAGATGTGGTCTAGCGAAGCTGCATCGAAGCCAAATGCAAAGTCGGTGTAGTTCAGTGGACGAGGGACCTTGAGCTTGTGCATTTCGGACATTGGGAGCATACGTGGATTGTATGTTCCTGAGTTGATGGTGCAGTCCATGATGAAGCACGCCCAGAATGTTCGAGCTTCTACAGCTATGGCCATGACGTCTGTGTCGTTGTTTTGAGACATGTCGAGGGGGTGAGGGCTGACTCGGGAGCTATGAAGTGACTGCATGATGCGAATTGCAATTCCTTTGTAACATCAGTATAGTTGTTGTTTGTGATAGCGGTCAACTTACCACAGTGCATCCAAGCTTTATGGTACTCTCTCACGCCCCATTCATAAAGGGTTAAGATAAGCAACGCCTGAACAACTTGAACCTTTGGCGGTTGAAGAATAGCATCAGACAGCGTACTCCAAGCATAAGAAGCATAGCACTCGCTACTCTTCAAGCTCCTCAACCAATCCCCAGTAACGATGGAGCATTGCTTCCTCGTAATAGCAAGTATCGTCGCCAACAAAGCCTTGCTCTCCTTTGACCGAGCAGTTTGATACTCCTTGATGAAAGCAGATGCCTGCAGAATCCTCAACTCAGGAAACTTGGCAGTGAAGATATTCAGAGCCTTGAGAATGATCCCAATCGGTAGGCGGGAGAGATGTTCGTCTACAGTATCAGGGACATGATATGAAGTCGTCTGTCGTGACGAGACAGGACTCGGTATAGGCTGAAACCCCGTCGTGCTCGAAATAACAGATACATCATCCCTCGGCGTCAGACTCGCTTCATTCTGCGCTCTCCTCACAGCTTTCTTGGCAGATCTTACAACAGGTCTTGTGATTTCGCAGCCCGACGTTCCGAGGCGTTGGCAGCGTTGGCAGGGTGCACTGCCGGTGTGAACGCACTTGACCTTTGCTTTTCTTCACAACTCTGTTTAGTCAATGATTACAAGTAAAGAGACTATTGGGATCTTACCGGCAATGCTCGCAGGATAGACTGGACCGCATGGTTCTGGGATATGGCGGGAATGGATGGGTTGTCGGCTTTGGAGAAGGTGAAGAGCGAATAAAATTGAGACTCCGGTTTTCGGATCTCGGGTTTGTGGAGTTCTGGAGTGGAGATGGGGACGACCGACTTCCGGTCATGAAAGACTTGAGACTGTAAAAATAAAGTAATTGAACGTACTAAGTTTATATAAAGTATCCTAATCCGTTCTCAAATAGCTAAGCTTGAAAGAATATCATCGTAACCCCAATAAAAGTCTCAACTCCCAGCCCTATCATCAGTCATTCATCATCAACGCCAGCCCATTCGCCTAGATCCCTGATAACGCAACCAGGCATTCCTGTTAGAGACAACACCGATGCTATGAATATAGCTAATTGGAATTTATTATATCTAAGTATCTCAAAATCAGGCTATGTTTTTCTATTAACAATTAATTCCTACTGCACCATTGACGATCTCTCCTTGAGACAAGTTCTGCTTCCTTTAGTAATAAGCACTTTTCTTAAGGCAAGTCATACCTGCATAGCCAGCTATGCGTTTAGTGTCACATACTTATTATATAGCTAGCTATATAGATAAGGCTAAATATCTAACTTTAGCTTAAATATATAGCTACTATTTAGTAATAATACTATTTATAATTAAAATAGCTATTTAAAGGTATTTTTTATTTTTATAATTACTTATCTTTTTA